>CEMG01181626.1:0-24973 GCA_001179705.1 Baeospora myosura
TCGCCGATAACCCAGACATCTTCGTTGGGAGTTCCGTCGTGTTTGAGGGCATTTAGGTGGTCATTGGTGATTAGACTAGTATGAGAACTGTTGAGAAGTTGTGACCATCGCATCAAAGTGGGACAGTCACCTATGTGTTTTCTCGTGTGTTTGGAGCTCAGTTATAGAGCTAATTAACGGATTCGGAGCCAATCCGGTGCTCCAAACGAGCAGGCCAAATGGAACTAGACGAAGAACACATCAGCGACTCAGACAGCCGGCGTGGTGCCTTGTATCGTATGGCTCACCCTCCCCTACTTCCTTGACGAACATCTTGCCCTACGCACCACAAGGTTGTTGTTAGTGCAAGATACTTTAGTCGATGAAGAGACTCAACTGCTTCCACGCGCTCTACATGATGACTTGTGTAGATGCTAATCCCATCGCGGCGGAACGTTTTCTCCGCATATCTAAACACCCTTAAAACGCGGCCCAAATTATGGAACAAAGAAATGTACTTACTGGACAAGACCACTGTCAAAACTGCCTAGAATGTTAGGCGCGACATCGTATATGCTAATCTTCGCCAATTTCGCAAGTGAAGGATAGTGTTCTTCGATCTCAGCGTGTAGAAGATCGTGCAGTTCAGCTGCAAATTCAATCCCCGTCGGACCACCGCCTAAAAAAGGGTGTTGAGAATGCCTCAAATGACAGTACGCAAAGGGGAAGATGGACGCACCGACAACGCAGAAATTCAGAATGTTTCGGCGTTCAATGTCGGACAGAACAGGTTGGTTGGCTTGTTCGAAACCTAAATTGAACTTCCCTATAAATGACTGAGCTTTTCGGAGATGCACCTGCACAGGCGTACATTCAAGAATTCGTGCTCGAATGGCCCTTGCGTCCTTGACATCCTTGAGGAAATGCGCGTGCTCCTTGACCCCTGGGATACCAAAGGCTAGCGAAGGTTTAGTCTCAAATGGCAAGGAGCTCTTGATATGGGGAAGTAGCTTTACTTTGAGAGTAAGCACCGACTGCGATCACCAGTTTGTCATATCTGAGAGTGAAGGGCGTGTTGGTGCGAGGGAATTGAGTGATGCTTTTGTCCGTAGGGAGGAGAGACGACTGATCATGTACGGGCGGTGTTGCAGGCATCTATTTGTGTGTTGGTGGTGGTGGACAAAAATGTGAAGGAAAGTTCAGATAGCGCACGCATTTTAGTGTTTTCTGCTTGAAGTCTTGGTGGTACAAATATTAGCCATACACATAGCTGAGCATGCTTCGACAATCACCTATTTTATCACACCACGCTTGATAGGCAGTCTGTGGACGGTGAACAGTTATGACGCGTATCAGAGTTCAGATATATGTATCGGAATAAGGATTGACTGACAACTTTGGGAGCATAACGGCGGACCTGCATAATCATGATTTCTAGAATTTCAGAGCGTACGTACACTGCACTCACTGGTTCCACGGCACAGCGAAGCTCGAGAGTGCCGACAGCGCAACCAGCCAGAAGAGGAGTGAAGTTGAAGTAATTATTGGGCGACAGAACAGTTACATCTTTAAAGACACACACATTTAGGTAGGAAAGAGCCAAAGAAGCAAGAAGACTGACTCCACCGTTTCTTATCCACGCCTCGAAGAACCTCATAACCACCCCACCCAGAACCGAGGATAACGAGACGTTCTTTTTGCCTTGAAGGTGACGACGAGAAGCACCTGGTACCGAATCGCGATCGGTTCAACTTGCAGAGTTTCGAGAAATCTAGAGCAGGTGCTGGCATGATGGAAGGTAGTTGGTGGACCGTTGGCACCCGGTAGCAGAAATTTGAGGCAAAATTGATAATGAGAGCGGGTGATGTCGGGAAGTGTTGGCTGACGTCAGGTCCGCCTGCCTAGCTGCAGATGTACGCGTCTTTGGGATTGAAAGAGAGAAAATGGTCCAGTCCGGGGTACAGACGTGGCGTAATATGCAAGCAGGTCGGGATTTTGTCACTGGTGAGCTCAACAGTCTGTCTCAGTTCCGATCGGAGGGTTCGTTGTTCGTCGTTAGCCGATTGACCACTCGGTGCCGCAGGGACGAAAACGAGCTGTGAGTCTCTCTGTATTCGAAAGGGCAATGTGGTATGAGCTGCGCAGTGGTTCGATGCAACCAAATCGTTGTTCTCGGTGATGTTGGTGGTAGTTCATTGGCAAGTTATCATAGGCGCGTCACTGTTTTAGGCGTATGCAGATAAGATAAGATAAGATTGTCGGATTCTATTGAACCCGGCTCCGAGTCGGTCCGCAGTCTCGGCGTCCAGGCGCTGTGCATCGATTCATCCTTACTCCGAGTCCTTACACGGAATCCAAAAAATCCGACGGCCCTATTCCTTGCTCATCTCCACGACAATCCCAAACTTGAGTATGATGAGCACCGCAAAAAGGACTATCCTTGTTCTCCATGGGCGAGTCTCTGCGTAACTCCTAGAAGAGACTGACAGGTATTGAACATAACGTTGCAGATATTCTCAGAATGCCAACATCTTCAGCAAACGGGTGAGCCAACAATAGATGTATTGTCTACCTCAGTCTCGTAACGAGTAACTTGGCGTTGTAGCTAGGAGCTCTGCGCAAGCAATGCGCAAAGAACATCGATCTAGGTACCCACTTTCTCCTACATATACCGGCAAGTGTGATTCGCTGACGTTGATGCAGTGTTTCTCGATGCTCCTCATATCTTGCAACCAGTCGATCTCTTTGGTCAACAACAAAACTCCGCCGCTGCCACATATGACGATCTCGGGGCACCAGAGGCCGCCCAAGCTGAATCAGATCCACTCCTCACACCGCGCGGCTGGTGGAAGTCAAATGCCAGTCGGACAGCTGCTATTGGGCTCGACGAAACTCTCATCTTGCTGAGAGATGTTCTGAAGGAGCGCAAATTTGATGTGCGTCATGCTATCATACCCCGGAACCTTTTCTAAATTCCCTGTCAGGGCGTCTTCGGTTTCAGGTATGCTTGAAGTTGCTCATGGGGGATTCTCAAACTAATTTTTTGTCGTCGAACCAGTCAAGGAGCTGCTTTAGCTGCACTTCTCTCCGCTCTAGTGAGTGCGACATTCTGTTTCTACATCACCTGCCGGATCTGAAGTTGCCCAGCTTGAAAGACCCAACGTCTATCCACCATTTCTGGTCGACGGAAAGTCGCCCCATCCACCGTTGTGAGTCAAATCCCCGCTGCCAAGAGGCTGATACTCATCAATTCCAGCCAATTCTGTCTTTCAGTCGCTGGCTTCAAGCCTATCGACCCTTTATGTGATGTCATATTCGGGGAATCTTATAGCACACCCACCCTCCACGTCATCGGAAAAACAGATATAATCGTCACCGAGGAGAGAGCAAAGACGTTATTGGAGGTGTCCAGCAGTAAAAAGATCGCAGAGCATGATGGAGGTAGCCTTCAATCTCACCTTTTCATCTATATCACCACTAATCACACCCGGTAGGTCATTTTGTCCCATCTAAAGCAAACTGGCGGAAATATCTGTGTGAATACCTACAAGATCCCACCGCGGACATACCGCCTCCGGGTCTTGGCGGAAGCTCTTCCGTGTCCGCTTCGGGCACGACGACCCCAGTAACCACGAATCCTACTACACCATCGCTCAAGCTGTGATTATTAGATAGAGAGGTTCTATTATAGATTTCTAGAGTACTTCAAGAATCTGATCACGATATTCATCTCGAGGTAAATTGCCAGGATGTTCCTCAATAAGATGGAAAGATAGCGAGGTGGTCCAGCCATAATATTATGCCTTCCAGAGTTGTCGTATCCCCTGCCACAGCCTCCTCAAGGGCTTCCTCGACCCCTCGTTCATTCGCATCTGCTTCTTCAGCTTGTTTGGCCGCTTCGCCGACCGATTGAGAGAGTTACGAGCAGATGCCAAGGAAGAGCCTCCAGTGTCGCGACAGTTCATGGCGTCGAGGACCGATATCGTGAGCTTTTCTTCGAGCGTCCAAGCGGCATCCTGTGAGCCAAACGATGACCCCATCGAGCCAAGCCTCGAGTGCTCAACTCTTCTAGTGCGCTCAGAACGTTCGTGGCTCGAAAAGGTGTTCCGTTGTACTGCGGGTAGCCTGACTTTCGGTTGAGTCCTTCGAGGATAGGTAAAGGAACGAGAGGGAAAGGATCCACGAGAAGACTGCTTGGCGTCAATTTCGAACGGCCTCTCTAGGTCGAAATTAATCCGGAGGATAGTCGAGTGTGAAAGAGCCACGGCTGAGACATCGTTGGCACCACGTTCGAAGCTTGCTTCTGTGAGGGAAATGTCCATATCTGAGGCGATCGATTCGGAGTTGTCTAAAGCTGTTCCTTGCCACCAGTGGTTATCCGTACTATCGTGAACCACCGACGGCTCTAGATGTTCGTAAATGGAAGCTGATGAAGGAAACGGCTGTGCCACACTGGAAGTATCCCCATCGAAGCTCTGGCTTTGGCCAAGATCATGCTCATTTACAGCATGCAAAGTTGAAGTGAGCGCTTTGTTTTGGTGCTTGAGAGGGCTAAGAGGATGGTAGTGGGTGAAGTCCTCTCCTAACAGTATACGTGGGCAGTCAACGCCGTGTGTCCGAGGTGGTGAAACAGGTAACGAGTGTTGGGTGTCCAGAGTGTCCAGAGTGATCATTGTGAATTCCATGTCATCGTTCCTAGACGCGAGAGAAACGGAAGAGCCCAGCGAGCTTGATGGAGGAGGCATCGGTAGAGGTGGATGGTCCAACGCGGCAATCTGATGCCAAATCTGCGAGATGGGGTCAAAGAATGAATGGAGCTGCACAAAGCGACCTGAGAGACGACCGGAGGGATCATGAACAAGCAGCTGCAAGAGGAGAGTATCAGTGCCTACGTATAGGGGAAGCAAGTCTTTCCACTTACAGATCGGATAAAGTTCTCTAACTCAATCATCCACGACTCTTTCCCGTCCACAAGAATACGAACAACAAGGTTCTCCAGTTCTCCGAATGCCAAGCTCGAATCCCCCATGCTCCTTCGACTTTGCTCACGCGCATCCTGTTTGCCAGAAACAAATGGGAGGCTCCCAGTGGCAAGCTCGTACACCATGACTCCCAGGCTCCACCAGTCTACACGCTCGTCGTAGACCACTAAGTCGTCACTATTGCGATGGAGCAGCTCCGGTGCGGCATATAAAGGAGTGAAGGTTACGACATCTTGCGCCCCCAAGACAATTACACCATATGCTGCATCTTCCTTCAAAGGCAAGGTAGCTGAAGCACCAAAATCCCCTATAACAACGTGTCCGGCGCTAGATATCATGATGTTGGCGGGCTTGACGTCCTGGTGGACCATGCCGTTACTGTGCAGAAAACGCAGACCTAGGACCATCTCGCCCGAGAGGAGTCGTAGTGCCTCGATTGTACCAACCTGCGACGTTGGACGTGGAGTTGAAGAAAAGAGCGGCGCAGAAACAGATAGCGAGAGACCAGTGGGCGCCACAGGCCTTTGAAGGCGGAAATGCGACGCTAATTTCGGGTCTGAGAGCGGTATGGGATGGTATTCCTGTGTTGCGACGGTGAGATGTACGTATGCAACACATTAGGGAAGATGGCTCACTAGAACGATGAACATGAACTGGTCATCATGGAAACTTTCCAACATTCGCTGCAAAAATCCAACGCCAGGGAGACATTCATCGCTGCTTCGCATCCGGTCGGCTATCCAGCGCAAGGTTCCTAGTTCCCTGTGAGCTTCTTCCAGGCCGTGCTGGTCCATGCTGTTCTTTCGAAGCACTTTGATTGCACGCATATCTCCGTAGGCGTCCGTCTTGAGGCGTCCAAGTAGAACATTGCCATACGACCCGCGACCAAGAGTGCCTATGATATTGTAGGACGAGATCGAAGACGCGACCGGCGAGCATGTCGAAGGCTGAGAAGTCTGGTCGAATCGTTCGGACACAGAGTGTTCCATTCCAGACTCTAAATCCTCGGCATCCAAATACGGTATTCGTAATTCAAGGGTAGTGCGTTTTATCATGGGCAACGATGGGGATCCTGAGAGCGCAAGACCAGTATTATCGAAATAGGATGAGGGCTCGGAAATAGAGGTCGAGAGATAGACAGATTTCGGTGATTTCTTTATCGCCATGGCTACAGACAGCCAGGATGCCAGCTAGGAGTTGATTTCGCAGAATCACTCAAGGCGAGAGAGATTGACGTGGTCAACACTGTCAGAGATGTGAGATAGGGGTTTCGGAGTGGGAATGTCAGAGTGGATATTGACCGTGGGAAAGTTCAGGTCTTGATCCTCAACCACCTTCCAGCGACTTGTCTGTCATCTTCCGAAATGCCTGCAGCCCGAACCTCCAAACGCAACACACGTTCGAAGAAACAAGCTGCCGAAGTGCAGGACGCTCCTGTGCCCGTTCCCGAGGACCCGATACCCACACCACAGATAGAAATTGAAGAGGTTCAACAACAGTTGACGGAGCCGGTTGCCAATGAGGTGTCAGAGGCTACTGCAGACCAAATGGATGTGACAGAGGATACTACTGCCACGGAATCTGAGGCTGCTGCAACTGCACAGCTGACAATGGAAGAGCGTAAACTCAAGCTGCAGCAACTCCGTCAAAAACTCGTGCGTTCTTCTCGCTGTCTTTCCACTGGCAAACACCTAACGTTGCATTTCAGGCCGCTTCATCGAAAGCTAACCGAGTTTCTATGATAGAAGAGAACACTAAATCGAAAATAACTGCTCGGGACACTGCACGTTTGGAGAAACAGCGGAAACTGGCGGAAGTCCTGCGTGCCAAGGTAGATGCGGAGGAGGCAGGCGAGGACGTTGAACGGGAGAAGAATTGGGAGTGGACAATTGAAGAGAACGATGCTTGGGAGAAGAAAAAGGCCCGGAAAGCGCGCAGAGCAGATTTCGAGTTCCATGGTAATTGCCATCTCTATGTTCACCAAACTCATCACTGATTATATGTCTCGTGTCTTCATAGATGACGCTCATGCGGCTCGTAGACGGTACAAGAAAGACCTCGACCTCATCAAACCCGACATGGCAGCGTACAACAGGCAGAAAGAGGTTGCAATGGGATTGGCTCCTGGGAGTCTGGTCGGCTTTGATCCCAAGGCGGGCCCGTCGTCGATGCAGGTCCGTGATCATGTTTCAAACTCAAAGCCTTCATTCGCTGACATGCTGCACTTTAGATTGTCCCTACAAGTCATCAACAGCAGCTTGCAGCGGCCAACCTGTACCGCGACGCGAACACCCTCATGTACGGTGACAACAAGCCTACTGAAGATGCTATCGACCGGGTGGTTGGAAAGATCAACCAGGAGTATGTGACACTTTTCTTCTCGCATGATTCATGTTCTTATACCTGTTTTAGCATCGACAAGAAGGGCAAATTCTCGCGCAAGAGACTCAACGAGGACGAGGGCGACATCACATACATCAACGAGCACAATCGTGTCTTCAACAAGAAGGTTAGTTCTTTGAACTCGCAGGAGCAGAACGCCGATCCTGACGTGCACATTTCTACAGATCGCACGATACTACGACAAGTACACCGCCGAGATTCGGGCGAGTTTCGAGCGTGGTACTGCCCTCTGATCCACACCATCCTACGGGGGGCTATAACCGGAGGGGATGCTTGTTGGTCGACGTTGGTGACGTATGTATATGTACCGGATATTTAATGTGTAGCACTAGAATTCGAGTTGAAAATCCAACCTTCACTCCAAAGTGTCCGTGTCTGCAGTCAACAGTGCAAACGAACGACATAATTCAATGGGGACCTGGGGACACCTCCACCCAGCTCAAGACACCTCATCCATTATTGAAGTTCGACGTTCAACATTCAATTCTCAAATTGACTTTTTCGGAAGAATTATTTTTTTGTGGAACAGTGTGTATGACATTCTGAAGACCAGATGTAGACCTATAATGACAATGTAAACTATTACGCATGGTGGCCTCCCTGTGCCAAGTATGCAGCGACGTTCTGTCCACACTGCACAATGAAAAACACCATGCAACTCCATTGACATCCCCACCGAACCCAGGCGCTGATGATTCCGAACGTAGCTCGCGTTTGCCATGAAGGAACGACGAGGCGAAGCCAGAGAAACGCGAGATATCTGTGAGAACGTGTGTAAGTAGGTGTCATGGGTTTGTGAAAGTTTGAAAAGGAGAAGTGAGGATCAGAATTGCAGAAGTAGAAAGATCATCAGGTGGAGAATTAATCCATATGACTGTTGAGCTTGATATGTGATAGGTATTCATCACAGAAAAGGACGCCGAGGTCGCAAAACATGAAGGAAAACTCACCAACTGCAGAGGAAAGAGAACGGTTGTTGTGGAGAGATGCAGAAAATAGTTGAGGCGGATTCGGAATTTATAGGCAAAATTCAAGTCCCGACTGATCTCCGCTCGAAATGACGTCTCGGGTGCTGACTCGAGGTTTCGCGTTTACCGAGCTGTGTGCTATGACATCCGTGCTTCCTCCCAAAGCTACTACTCCCAAACGCAAAAAGGAGAAGGAAAGAGACAAGGACAAGGACAAGAATGATCGCAGCCTGACATCTGGCCCTGTTGAACGCCTCAAGACCGTTGTTCGAAGGCTCCCAGCCAATCTCCCTGAGGACGTCTTCTGGAACAGTGTGCAGACTTGGGTTTCGGATGAAACTGTGACCTGGAAGTCTTTCTTCTCTGGAAAGCTGCGCAAAAAGTGGGTATGCATCTTACATGTCAGCTTGCATTGGGTTGACGTCTCGTCACATAAGGTTGAATAAGGAGAACATCTCATCTCGTGCCTACATAGCGTTCAAAACGGAAGAACAACTAGCACTGTTTAGCAAAGAATATGACGGTCATCTCTTCAGGGATAAAGCAGGTTCGTAGTTTGCAACTGTAATCAAGCGCCGTCGCCTTACCGTAAGGCTAGGCAATGAATCCCAAGCTATTGTTGAGTTTGCGCCTTATCAGAAAGTCGTAACAGAGAGGAAGAAAGTCGACTCGCGAAATGCAACCATTGAGAAAGGTCGGTTGTCAGATGGCGCCCGTATATTGTACCCCACTAACAATGCTGTAGACGAAGACTATATATCGTTCTTGCAATCACTTCAACCATCGTCGTCTACCCTGGAGCCCGTGTCACTCGAAACTCTGAGTGAGTATCCTGTTATCTATAATCTTACTCCTTGTTAATGAATCGGTCACTTTCAGTTGCCGCAAATCAGCCTCCGCCCCCTCCGAAAACAACTCCCCTTCTGGAGGCACTCAAAGCTGAGAAGGCCGCTATCAAAGAGAGAGAAGCTGCTATTCGCATCCAAACTAACTCAGCGGCTGCAGCAAGGAGGGCTGAAGCCCTCAAGAGAGATACGAAACCCGTGGAACCCGCACTGGGTAAGAAAGCTGCCAAAAAGGCAGCGGCAGCTGCAGCAGAAACTACCGCATCGAATAAACCAGGCACTTCTGGTCAGAAAGATGTCGTACAACCTAAGACCATCATCTCTCCCGTTCCCACCGGTCCAAAGGCACAAAGACTGGCACGAAAGCAACCGCAAGCTAAAGCAGCTGCAGGACCGCCCGCTGCTGCCCCGGTGACAGTCCTTACTTCAGCGGCTGCTGGGCCTAGTGCGGCGTCTGCGAGTCCAGCCCCTCCGCCACCTGCCGTTGTGCCTCCCGCTCGACGAACGCGACCAGTCATTGGCATTGGCAGACAATTCGAGGCAGCCCTCAGCGGAGCGGGAGTCAGTGCCGCTGAACGGAAGACTCGAAGAGAGCGCGAGAAGGAGAAGGAGAAGGAGAAAGCAAAGGAAATTGGAGATAAACCGAAGGATCAGCTCCCCGATCCTCCTACTTCGCCTAAGAAGGACCGTGGTGGTAGACGGAAAGATAGTATCAGTGCTGCTCCGCCTGTACAAGTTCCGAGCATATTACAGCGTCAAGATGCTCCACAAACGAGCACAGAAACCGGTCCTCCGCCACCTGACCCCGGCCCAGTCAACGGACCAGGGCGAGGTGGGTTTCGAAGGGGTCGAGGCCGCGGGAGAGGCGGTGGAGGTATCGGCGCTCCTCGAGGCGGTTGAAGGCTGGTTGAAGGTGGGACTGATACTGCGTCCTCGTGATCGCAATTTTGCTCATCGGAGCCGACCTACTTAGGTTTTTTAATCAGGAGGTCTTTCACAAGACCCTTTACAAGCATTCACTATCGAACACAATGGCCGTGGCCTGCGCGGGCAAAGTCCTTTTGCCGTACCACAGGTCGGACGATTTTCTACGCTTCAGAGTGCGATCATGGTGAGCTGTGTGCCAGGGAACGGCCACGGTCCGATCAGTCCACACAATTACTGGAGAGATAGCCCACCGAAACAAACCAAATGCACAGCACTCGCACATCAGGCTCATGACTTCGATGTATCAGTATCGAGATTACAGACGGTATAATAAAGGAGCGTAAAACGGGATTTGCTATAGTGTTTGCTCTACAGGTTCACTACCACACTACCATTACATTGTACACAGGTGTTCGAGCTCCTTTTCCTGCCAGAACTACTTTGTGGAGACTGTCTCTCATGCTCCCACGACGTCCTCCATCCCTGAATATGCATTCAGCGCCAACTGCCCTCCAAGATGGGCATACATCCCCTCCCGTGGTCTCTCCGTTTCTGATCATTCCACCACAATTCATGCGAATATCAGGTACACCCTGGGTATACCTGCTGCAGACTCAGAGCAATGCAATACGACGGATATGAGAGGATACAACATGGCAAGACTCCTTACTACACGGCAATAAATATATAGTACACCAAAAACAATGTCAAGTTCACCGACTCAACCATCGATCTTTCGTATCATCCTCCTGTCTCTTTCCCCGACGACCTTCACCAAGCCTTCGTTCTCGAGAGTCTTAATCACCTCAGAAAATTCAGTTGCGTCGACCTTGACACTACTCTGCCCACCGAGCAGCTTCATAGCTTCGGCCCATTTGATGCCTCGTCCGCTACCAACTCCATTGAGCACGTTTAGCACCTCCTTCCTCATGTCGTCCCTCATCTTTCTCTGGCCTGTTCCAGTTCCGGTATTGAGCATGCCCATATCAATCTTACCGGTCCTGGGGTCCATTGCGCTCGTCCTGATGGCCTCGCGCATCAATCGGAAGGCCTCTTTCACGTCCTCGAGCTCGACAAACTCGGAGTATCGCATACGAGCATGACCCTCCGAAAGCCGAATCATGCTCTCCAATTGTCGAGTGGTGGCGGTAATGCGTTTCTCGCTGGCGCGCGGATCATCTCCCATGTTACGCATCTCGACGTATGACTTGACGAGCTCATTCCCGGCCTCTTCAGTGAGAACAGGATGTATCTTTGAGCGTGCATAATCGATGTATGCTGAGACCTCAGTGAGAGGCTAGAAAGAAAAGGATGTGAGTCAAGGGCATGAGGTGCGGATGAAGTGATCTTACCAGCATGTCTTGGTCTGTTGTAGCAGGCGCGTCTTCTAGATACAGTCCAACGAGATGTTGGGCAAGTTTTCGATCGAGGGCTTCGTCGACCTGGTCAAGCACCAGATATAGCAGGTCGAAACGAGATATCAAAGTCGGCGGTAGGTCAATATTCCGTGTAATAGGCAGGTCCACGTCATATTTCGATCCGACAGGATTTGCTGCTGCCAAGATCGATGTGCGTGCATTCAGCGTGGTGATGATACCCGCTTTGGCGATAGAGACTGTTTGTTGTTCCTGAGGATACGGAGAGACTGTCAATAAGATACGTTTAAGAGTTTCGTGAGAATCCTGACCATGACTTCGTGCAGGACGCTACGAGTGGCATCTGACATCTTATCGAATTCATCGATACAACATACACCGCCATCACTGAGCACTAGGGCACCACTGGGAAGGACATGAGCTAGAGTACGAACGAAAGGAAGAAATAGCTAACCTTTCTAGCACGAGTTGTTTAGAGTCAGGATCGCGCGTTACATATGCCGTCAGACCAACAGCAGATGAACTTTTGCCGGAGGTGTACACTCCACGGGGAGCAATCTTGTGAACGTACTAGAATTGTATGCATAAGTCGTTGATTGCCAGCAAGAACAACAGAATGATTCTCACCCCAAGGATCTGAGACTTGCTCGTTCCAGGATCACCGACTAGCAGAATGTTGATGTCCCCGCGATATCTTGGTCCTCCTCCGCCTCCACCGCGTGCAACGCTTTTGTTGGTTCCTCCGAACAGCTGCAGAAGGATCCCTTTCTTGACGTCGTCCATCTCCCAGATGGAGGGAGCGAGAGATCGCGACAACAGGTCATAGATATCAGGTCTTGTGCTCAACTCCTTCAACTTATCCTCCAGCTCTGCCTTGCGCGACTTTTGCCCATCTGCAGCCTTCTCGTCCTCGTCTCCTCCATCTCCGATACCGCCAACACCAGGAATTCGATCACCTCCTGCAGGTCTGGTACTCCTGTCAAGGGACAGTCCACTGCCTCCTCCGATCTTGACATGGACCACGTCCAGATACGTTTTGAAGAGGCTTTTCATGGTCCTCTGTCGTGGATTGACCCTGACCGGTACACTTCGGAAGATCCCTGTTACCACAAGCCTGTCACCGGGTTTCGAAACGTCCACAAGCTCGTCGTAGACGCTCAAGGAAACGGTATGCGGCGTCTGACCATCTGGGACGGCGTCGGGTGTCTCTTGCAAACGAATGACCTGCCTGTCCGCGAATTCACAACGGTTGTGTACCAGGGACATGGTGCCTATAGAATCACAGACGTCGCGAGGACATTTAGTCGGTTCTTCAATCTTCCCGCGGTCGATCTCCACTTGAACGGTATGGGAACAGGTAAGGCAGCGGAAAAAAGCGACTTTCATGTCTGGGATGACGGGGGTGGCACGAATGACCAGCCCTTTGATGCTAACCAACTTGTCGGTATCTATATGACAGGTTAAGTAACACATTGCGGATATATGAAGCAGTACTCTCACCAGTAGGGTTCAATTCTCTCATGTTCACCGCGGGCAAGCCTAAAGGTCGAACTTTGTATACTTTCCCCATTATTTCTGCAATTTCCTCGTCGCCAGCGTTGCCGACCATTCCCTCCAGTCCCGCCTCCTGATCAAGATCCGCAGTCTCCAACATCATGTCCTTCAATACTTGATCCATCGCAGGAATGACTTCCTGAGGATATTTGACCAATTGACCATGGAGCTTCTTGGATGGCGGATAAGCCAAGAGGTTGCCCATGTCCAAATTCAGGTTTGTCTCTCCAGTCTGCCGCATCCGACGAAGGTATGTCTCGTACAGCGTGACTTCGCTCTCCTCTGGTGTAGAGAAAGCTCGCGTACGGAGTCCAAGCTCACGATCATGAGCTGACCTGTATTTGGGCTTGAACCCTTTGAGGAAGTCGCGGAAGAGCTTCATTGTTTCTGCGAGATTGACTGTCGTCCCCCAAATTGCCCGAATCTCATCAGGTTCATCGGATGGTGCAGCAGGAGCTGACAGGTGAGCTGAGGAGTTGGGCATATCGAGATGTGTGCCATCAGATGCTAGAGGGTCTGAACGGGCAGCATCATAGTCTTTGCGACGGGCTCTGCGCGCACTAGAGGTCGGAGTAATCGCAAGGGAGGAGTGGATGTCGCCACGACGATTTTTCGGGGTCCTTTGGGCAGTGGGGGTCCTGTGACGACCACGTCAGATTGCGATTGTAAGTATTATGTGCAAGATAATTACGCTGGAAAATCCAATGGATCAGAGTCCATAGGCTCGCCCCCAAAGGCGTTCGAAGCCATTCGCGCCTTCTTTGGCGACGAGCTCGGAAATGCCATAGGAGATGAACTTCCTGTGGACACATCGTGAGCGAAGATCAATGATGCTTGCGGCGCGACTCACTAGTGAAAAGAGGTGTGTTTTTCGGTGTGCTTAGACCAACAGCTCGTCGAGCAGTAATTCCACGTAGCGGGGTGCTGTCTGGAGCGCCATATCTGCTGTGACGCGCAGGAGTGCCAGCGATAGAGGGTGTTCCTGCCAGGAAAAGAGGAGGTGCATCCGGCATAGTCTGCTCTCCGGTTGCATCGCCCATGGGAACATCATCTGAGGTCGGAAAATCGAGTGGGGGTGGTGAAGACATGGTGGAGGATGTGGTAAGAGGAAGAGTTTGAGAACGCGTCGCGTCGCGTTCATTTACGACTTAAGGGCCGGCTCGCCTATGCCTCAGATGCGCGCATGTGACCTCCACCGAACTCACAAAAATGTTCAACTTGTTCTTGAACTCGAACCAGCTGCATACGCTAGTCTTCAACTACAATTGTGGCAGCAATATACATTCGTTGACTGACATCTGCCATCGCAAATGGCTTCGAATTACAACCTAGACGACCCCAACCATGTGCGTGTTCTGCTCTCTGACGTGCCGGCGCGTTCCTCACGTTCAGCAGTCTGTTTTCTTCATACCTTATGCTGGAGAAGGTACGCGACACATAACTGCTCCTAACTGCCACTTATTATCATATGTAGATGTCGATGGCGATGATTCATCCGAGACAATACCGGATATCGACGGTCATACTCATGAACCGGACATCGACGATGGAAAACTACTGCGATGGGAGGCATACTGTGCTGCATGGGCCAAATGCTTAGATCAAGTCAATGTGTGTGTGTCTAATCAGTGGCTCTTATGGTGGTTTATTGACCCCCATCAGTCCATTATAGTAGATCTGCATGCCCCAGTGATCACTTCGGTCGCCCAGACGGTGCGGATGGCGTACACGGACGTTCTTCCAGGACTACCGTTTGCAGAGCTTCCCGTGATAACATTGACCAGTATGTTACACACTGTTGTTCTTTATCTCAGTTTCTGACCAGGCCGCAGATCTCGCCATCAACCCTTCCTTTTTGGATGAGGTTGCCACGGAACTCGAACGACACGAGGATGACGACGACGATGATGATGACGATCAAGAAAGGACTGCATATGTGGCCCGAATCTACCCCTCCGACTGCCCAAATCTCATGACTGGCATGACGTCTCTCATAACGAGCTTTGTTGAAACAGGCGTTAATAAGAGAAGAGGTGCTTATTTGTATGTCTCACCTTTCTTTCAGCGTCTGACATTATAATCCTAGCCAAAAAGAACACCTCGACATCAGCCGCAAACTATGACATAAAGTTACTTGAAGCATGGTATGCTTCCGTTCGGGAGGTTAGAGGTACAACCCACATTGCGAGTGATGTGCGTGTCTAACGCTTCACAGAGAACTCAGATGATCCTCCGCCAAATCTGGTCGTCTTATTACACGACTTCGAACAATTTGATCCCGCCGTCATACAAGATCTGTTCGAAATTTGCAGGTCAGTCTATCCCGGCAGCTATCACGCTAGGAACAGGATATCTATAGCTCATACATTTACAGCCTCCATATCCCCCGTCTTCCTCTTATCTTTGTCCTGGCCCTTTCGTCTCCGCAAACGTCGCCATCGTTTCTGCATCTGACGTATCCAAGATCGACCCTAAGTCTCCTCCATGTTCATCGTTTTGCGATCCCGTCTGGCATGAAAGTACTAGAGGAGATCATATTCAAGGTGCGTCCTTGAAGTACATAGGATCACACTTATTGATTGTCAAACTATAGACATTTTTTAGTACTGATTTCGAGCCAGATGTTGTTCTTGGCCCGCAGACCCTGGAGTTCCTTGCAGACTTCTTCTTACGCCACACCCCCTCTCTCGACTCTACTGTCAATATCCTGCATGTAAGAGAGTCTTCGACTTGCACGTGTCCGCTACTCACTCACTAGATTTGACGTCTAAAAGCTAGCCCATCTGAAGCATTTCGCTACCGACCCTCTGACCCTCCTCATGCATGCGACTCCTTCGAAAGCGATGAAAGCGATACTCTCTCGAGGGTCCTCGTTTCACTTTTCGGAGACGCTTTTGTTTCGTCTGCACGCACATAACATGCTCTCCCCGGACCAACCGAGCGACGGCTGGGAAATCAAGAACATCCGTTCACTCGTCGACGCTGTTGATGGTGCCCGGACAGCATTCAGGCTACGGGCTAGAAGGATGCGCTTTGGGTTTGAAACCCTGCATTTCGTGAATGAATTTCTTCGTAAACGTGGCCATTCGGATCGAGAGGACGTCGCGAGCTTGAAAAATGCTATTAAGATGCTCAAAGGCAAACTAGGACCGGACGTAGAAAAGATCGGAGCCTTAGTTGGGTATGCTTATCAACTTCTTATTCCGCATACTAGCCAATCTAAAGCAGAGACCCTTAGGCGACTGGCAGTGAAAGATCTAACCGTTCTTTTGGGCCGGCTACTTACTCACTTTGACGAAGTAGAGCCACTCGTCCTGGAAGAGGAAGAAGATGCTCGAGCACAAATTACCCGTTATAGGGATTTATTGACTGGAGCAGATGATGAGAATTTTGCGGCCCATGCCATTGCGATCCGCACATGGCTCACAGAGTATCTCAAGTAAATTTCAAACTGCGATTCCAGATCATCTTACTGATGCCTGTCTCTTTGCAGCACATTATTGGCGAAACTGGAGACAGTTCCGTTGTGGGAAGTATGGTACACAGGATCATCGCCCTTTCCTGTGGAGGTTGGCCATTTCTTCGAGCCATTTATCAATAATCTAACGCTTGTCCAGATTATCAACCCGTCCATCCATGCGACCATTGTCTCTGGCTTATTGCGCCCCCAGAGTTTTGCCTCCTTGGACGACAAGTCAATAGACGAAGACGCACTCTCGGAGCTCCCAGACAGCAGCATCTTGTTCCACCGATACCTGGACAGCGGCAAAATGATCAATGTCTACGACTGGTTCGAGTCATTCAAAGTTGTACTCGAGGAGCAGCGCAAGCAACTGAAGCAGAAGAGCCGCGGGTCGCCACGCAAGTCCTCGCCGCGCAAAGGCAAAGGAAAGGAAAAGAAGGAAGCAAACGGGTATACTCCTATGTCTGCGGAGAAATGGAGGATGCAGGTGCAAGCACGTTTCATGCGAGCGATGCAAGAGCTGGATTACATCGGTTTGATCAAGCACACGGGCAGAAAGCCTGATCATGTCCTGAGAACGATCTTCGACAAATCTGATTAGAGTCACTGTAAACAAACTGTACAAGAGTGTACATATTAGCGTTCAAGCTTCACGCCTCAATTCCAGTCAATCAAATAAAATTAAAGCCTAACGACGTGCGCGACGTAGCTAAGCGCCCATCCGGCCCTTCCAACGCCGAAGAACAAGTTAACCCATTAGCATTTTCCTCCAGCAACGTCGATGTCTTTGAGCCCGGGAATGTCAGCGTCATCGTAGATCCTGAACTTTTCTTTGGGAACGCCTGCAAAAGCAGCAGCGAATCTTTCGTCCGTGTTGTTGCCACCTTCCACACGCCTGATCCAACTGCACGCGATGAAATCACCGTATTTCCTTATCCTATGGTATGGCGAAAGACAAGTACGTGAGCCTGGCATTTCGCAAAGAAGATATGAATCGACTGACGCTTCACCGTATGTTTCGGGATCCTTCTGGGTCGAGTCTCCCACTGTGAGGAATTTCTTCTGCGGATACATGCCATGGATGCGGTCTATCATCGATAGCTTGTAGTCAAGTATAGCACCGGTGTCGGTTATGAATTCTATCACTCGAGCTGGGTCGATCAGTGTGAGATTCTGGAGCAAGATAGGACCTCTTGACGCAGAGTATGTGGTGGCAATGAAATCTTGGAGGAATGGGTATAGCTGGAAAGGAGATCCGGATACATAGATGAATGCCGGGGAGTTGAGGGTGCTGGCGAGGGAGGCGTAGAGTTCTGGCATGCCAGCAACCGGTTCCGGGTCATCAAGCAGAGTTGCCTTCGCGAGTTTGAGCGTGTCAAGAGTATTGCTGATTTTGACTGTATCATCGATATCTGGTGTAGCACACATGTTAGTAATAGGTATGTGAGGGACACAGTGTGCATTTGCACACCTGAGATGACCCCAAAACCGTCCGGAGAAGATGGGAATATGGTGGCCTGGAGCTTCCTTGTGTCAATGACAGAGAGCTTGACTTGTCCGGTGAGTGCAGCAGTTGAACTACATTGCCCGACAGAAACGTTCTGCAGAGCCATACCCAGGTCGGGCAGGGCAGAAGTTTTGGACAATGTTGCTACGGTGCTACACCCGTCGACATTGACCTCTACTTCTTGGCCTGAGCGTCCGATTGCAGCAAGCAGCTTCGTCCTGTCCAACACCTGTGCGATCTTGTCACCGACATCAATGCCCACTTTGGAGAGGGCAGAAGAGACCGCAGAAGAGAAGGGAGTCAGGTCGATTTGACGTAGAAAAACGAAGGACTGTAAGCCGACAAGCGTCTCATTGGTGTTTGGATCTTGAAATGCCGGGGCATCAAATAGCAGGACATCCTCGAGTACGTTTATGCCTCGTGGGGAGTGTCGGGGAGGAGTGGGAAGGGCATATGTGACCAGCACGAACGGAAGGAGAAGAACGAGACGCATCTCTAATAATTAGCTGAAAGAAAGTAAAAGAAGGTAAGTAAGTGGTGAGTCCCGGACGCCGAATCTGAGTGCCCTCGTCGCGATGAGTACTTATAGCAGGATCGACATCCCAATTGCACGAGATAATGCTGGGCATCATTGGTGATTCCCAATCATGATGCATATGTGATGAACTGACAGTCTGAAAGTGAGATGAAAGCTGTACGACCGGCGATCTCAGCGTTTTCGACGACCGTCCATGATCCGAGTCCAATTCGGCCCGGGGATCCTGATGGTGGTTGCTGCCCAAGCACGTCGACGTTGCCTAAAAAAATACAACCCGGGTTGAACCCGAGTCTCTAAAAGATACACTAAACAAACCGGTCACCGAAGTATGCACTAACTTTTTATGATCTCCACTGTGCTTACGAAGTTTGCTGTAACTGTCGCTCCCACTTGCAGACCTGATGTATTGCCTGAAACAATTCCGGCTCTCCTCCTCACTTCCTCCTTCTTCTTCGCCACATCCTCCTCACCAACAACTCTACCCCCGACCTCCTTCTCTACTTCCTTGGCTGCTTCGGCGAGCCATATCCGTGAAGGCTCCTCCGTCCGACCACCATCATCAGCATTTGTTGATGGGGGACCATCTGTTTCATTGTCGAATTCTCCTTCTGTTTCCGCTGTAGGTTTAACTCTGCCGATGAGACTAACAAATACACCTTGTCCAAGAACAGGGTATGATCCTACGCGGATTCCATGAGGTTTCAGTCGTGTCTGCAGAGCTGTTAAGTAGGGCGCTATCATCGACTCGGGACGTCTGAAGGAAGTCATCCAAGTTAGCGCAAGCACTGTATGTAGCAGTTGGTCTACATACTCTGTGAAGACCTGAATTCGAAGAGGCCTTTCGCTGATTGGCGGAAGCGGCAGTAAAGGCGTCAACCCAGTCAACATCTTTTGGAACAAGGTCGGGATCCCCGGAAAGATGCACAGTTTCCCTTCAAGTCGAACAACAGGCTGAAATGTCTGTGAAGATGGGATCGGAGTGAAACAGAAGGCACCTACCACCCATATGTCTTTCCCTACAAAAAGAACTTCTGCATTCTCCGGAAATTGTGCCATTCGGTGCATAGCAGCTCTTTGATGTGGGTTCTGTGATGCTACCCAAGGGCGGTATTTGTTCATTTCTTCCATTCGGCGTTGGGTTTCCTCGTGGAGGGTCAGACTTTGGCCGAAAGCTGCCGCGAGAGAGGCATATGTTATATCTGTTGAACTGTAAGAGGCATAAACGACATTTCAAGCTGAGACGATCTCACCGTCATGAGTAGGTCCAATCCCTCCACTCGTAATTACAAAATCATAATCACGGACCATACGCCTGCTGGCTTCGATGCTGGCGAAGAGCAACAAGACCAGTCCTATCGAGATCAGCGAAGGCTACATAAGAGAGGGCTCACGTACATCTCGCTTTCGTCGTCCGCGATGACTTCAACGCGCTTCCTGAATCAGGATAATGTGTCAGGGATGATCCTGATTGATTCAGGTTCAGGAAACTCACAATTCAACTCCATGATCGAAGCAATATCGCGCAAAGTAATTCGTATTTTGATCCAGCGTCTTGCCATTCAGAATCTCGTCACTGCAATGCGCACACGAATTAGCACAGTAGCACACGTCGAAGAACGTAACCACCCCGATTCCGACAACGCGTGTTTAGAGGGCGAATATAATTGAGCCAGACATACCCAATAATAAGCGCTGCTGCGGTCTTGATATATCGCGAACCACCTAGTGGGTTTTCTGGGACCTGCGATACGGTAAAGCCATAGTCTCTCGAGATTGTCGATGATGAGGATGCACTGGCAGTTGAGGAGTCGGTTGTATTTGTGGTATCCTTGTCGGGCCTACTTGAACTTGTGGGCACTCGAGGGGGAGGCGCCATCATGGCTACGAAGTTCCTATAGTATGAGGGAGCACGTCGTCTCCTCTGCGATGAGACCAAAGACGACAGGCATACTGTGGTCGTTCTTGCTGTCAATGGTCGTGTGAGCAGCAATGAGCAATGGATTGGAAGAGACATTTGGCCGGTGTTATATGAACGTTGAAGAGCAGAGCGGCGGTTGTTAATGTCCAACGCAACGTCAAGGCGTATCACAGAACTGTGTTCAGTGTTGTCGACAAAATGCGTACATTTGCCATCGAAGTTGGGACCGGGGAAAGTTCAAAGTACTTGTGAGACCAACAGTCTAAGTGCGATCAGGCCGCATGTAATACTAATATGGATTCCGCTCTTCTAGGAGAACTGACAGTCTCCGCCCGCTGACTTACGCTCAACTTCTAGCACTGTACAAGAAAATCACTCGCAAAATAGATCCAGCTGGGGGATTATATTGTATAGGCCATTATCCTAAAAGAAAGTAGTTGTAGCTCTGTTTCCATCCATACCATTCGAACGTCGTCACATCATAGCATCATCTTGAAGTCGTGGAGAAGCAAAACTAGGTCGGATGGACGGCGAATATACGAAATCCAATTAACCAAAGAAATCCAGAGAAGAGAACCAAGAAGAAACCGAAGGAGAAAAGCGAAAAATAGACTGATAAACTAAAACATCACAACCCCAGCGACGACACCGGCCAACACGCCCATCCACACCTTGACGTTTCCAACAGCTACAGGCATGGCTCCATTGGCCGCGGCCGAGGTGGCAACAGCGTTCTTGGCTGTGGAGGCGGCTGATGAGCTATGGGAGGCGGAGGATGTGGTGGGTGTTGCAGTGGTTCCGCTGGTCTGGGAAGAAGAACCGGACACGGTAGTCTGACCTACGATGGGAGCAGTGGATTGCCCATCGATCTGTGCTTGAATTGCTGAGCTGAATGTGCCCGTCATGCCAGAGAGTCTGCGGATATTGTGAGTCTACATAGACAGCATATGGAAAAACAAGGACCACTGACGTGAATTTGGCGGAGAACGCCAGAGCAGGAAACTGTGGGCTCGTTGCATCCTTGAGGGCGAGAGACTCAATCCTTACGAAACTACAACGCAAGATAACGAATGAGATCAGAGATGACAGCAAGATTGCAAAGCAGTCCACGACGTACTAGTTGTTGCCGGTAGGACCGATTGACGCATCCGGTGTGAACGGGATGGAAGAGGTAGACCCGACATCAACGCTGTCAGAGATAAGCTGCAGACTTGTCTGTGGAATGTGGGTCAATACATGAGAAACTTGACGCGAAGCAAAGGGAGATGATAGGGGAAACGCAAAAAAACGGTAATAAATATTTGAAGGATGCGATCACCCACCTGTTGCTGAGCATTGCCAGTATAGATGGAGATCTTAGAAGGCCCAAATTGAGCCAACGTAGGAGGTGCACTGTCGGCAGATTCTTGCCAGCTGATGGTAGCGCTCTGGCCGGCGGCAAATGTTGTCGATTCAACGGGTGAAGTGATCTAAGACGCAGAACGAGAATAATGAGAAATGCGACTCATCGCTAGAAGTATCATTTTCGACTCACGAAAACGGTAGCAAAGGTAGAGGACGCGAGCGCCAAAAGGACAAGGGGGTATGAAGCGAACATGATGAGGTTTTGGAGAGGTTAGGTGGGGTTTGAGGATGAGTTAAACGAAAGTGGAATCAAGAGAGTGTCAGTAGTTCGTCTAAGAGACAGAACAGAGTGGTTTGCGGGAGGGCTGGGGAAGGGTGATAGTGGTAAGGAAAAGATTGAAATTGTGATGACTTGCACCGATGTTTATGCATTGTTTGTTCGACAGGGTCAACGGCGAAAGCGTTACATACGCCCAGCGGCGTTCACGGATATGACAAGCATTTGACAAGCATCAATATTTTGTCAATTAATATTCACCATTTTTTCCTGACCATGACCCTCCATGACCCGAACACTGACGTACACTGCAACACTACAATAATTTCACATAATGTATCTGGTCAAGTACTCCTTACAACAACAAAAAACATCAAGTCATGAACACGTATCGTGGATCGCTATCCGCCAACTCTTCGTGTACATCTGCATCCTTGGCAGCATTCATCCGAGCCTTCTCTTCGGCAGGCATTTGGTCCAGAATTTCTCGGTTTTTCTTGTTTAGCCTCGCGAGTCTCGTGCGGAGTGCGAAAGCGGTGAGGAAAGCCAGCGCGAGACAACTGAATGACACGAAATATGAATTGAATTAGGTTGACGGGCGCATCACTTGGCAAAAATGTGACACAACTCACGCAGCTGAAATGGCATGTCCTTTGCGGTAGGAATCTTCAGAGTCAAAGTATATCTGGGGAGAAGCGCTATGATAGCCATTATTAGTCGATGAAAGGATCTCAGGAAGTTGCACTTACATCGACACGCAATTCGAGATAGAGACAATGAAGGCCGTTCCGACGCCACGCTTAGACGTAGGCGAAAATGCGTTGGTGGCCCAGCTCCTGCGTGAATATTACATGGTTAAATTATATGCCACGCATTCTGAAGGCAAAACAACGCACATGACAAGAGGGAACAAACTATAATTTCCTCCCACCACCAAGAATAGAGCGAAGTAAGCTGCTCCGATGCTCTTCTGCACGCACGTAGCAAGAATAATGTATCCAGTGAGAGACACTGCACAGGAGAGCATGACGTGATAGCCTCGGTCGCGGGTACGATCACTGTGCACTGCTTGGAAGAACACCATGAACCAGCCCACCACGTACGGCGCGACTGTCATGCCCTGCGCGTTGATCGACGAGAATCCAAGACCTTTGATCAGCTAAAACGACAAACGAAGTAAGCGGTGATCGGGTACATAGACACTCGCAAAGTCTTACCGTAGGTAAGAAATACGATACGGTGGCAACTCCAACGTTGACTGAACAGGAAAACGAGAGTGAGCGCTACAGCTAGGAAATAGAGGTTGTGTACTCACAGCTTGCGTAGATCAGCATGAACATCCAGGCATTTATATCCGTGACGATGGCCTTGAACCCTTGCCAGCCCGACATACCGCCATGGGATTGAGGTTTGTGGTCTTTGTTCAAGCGTGCTTGAGCAATGGCACGTTCACGCGGAGTGAGGAATGTCGCGGAGAATGGGAAAGAGGGCAGGAACAAAAGAATAGCGAGGGCCATCAAAATAGTGGGGATGGCCTCGACCTGGAAACAGAGAAGCTCAAAAAAGAGAATGGCAGAGATCTAGTTTACGTACAAGGAAGAGGAACTGCCAGCTGGATAAGAATTGGCAATCAGAACGAATTAGGGGGATAGATAGTTCTGTATCGCCTACTTTTGTAGTAGCGAAGTATGGGCACGGGTCAGGCCAAAAGCTAGGAGACCCTGTCAACAAAGAAATCAGACTCGGAAGGAAGTAGTTTGTGGTCTGTCTATCGGCCGCTTACCCCAATGGCACCAGGGAATGTTCCAGTCATACAAAGACTTTCACACTACGTCAGTTTTGATCACGAAGAGCAAAGAAAGGTCAGTAAACACCTAATCCGCATCGCAAGTTCGTGCCTTCCCATACTCTGGTGTCAGTAAATTCATTATGAGGAAGAAAAAATGATGGACGGTACCTTTTGTACCAGAATGACAAGTAGTAAATCATGCCAGCATAGTAGCCGGCCTCTCCGATTCCCAGTGCTACCCTTGTAGAGATACACGATTGGTTGGAAACGCGCAAGAGAAGAAGAGAACCAAACCCACCTGAGAGCTAGTAGTCCGCCATATCCTTTGGCGTACACGAAAGAGAGGGATGCGATACCCCACCATGTCAAAGACATGAAGAAGCTGAACAAAACCTGAGAACAAGAACACAGGAAGGTTGTGATGTAAACGCACAATCTGTTAGCCCCAATCTTCCTCTGCAGGACTACGAGAAGATGGTAGACTTTGTTAACGATGGCTTGCACGCGGAGAAAATGATGTACAGACCATTTGCAGGCATCTCGAGAAGACCTATATGGGAGGGAGACATGGCTGAGCAACTAGGCTATAGCAAGCTCAGAAGACGAGACCACTCACAGTAGCCGACGTAGAATATACTCAGCGCCAAAGTCCATTTATCGTTGCTCGTGATTCCCTAGGATCAGTCAGTACGGCACAAGACCATGATCGCAATCCGACAATGCTGACGTACAAAGTTTTCATTGAAGGCCGGGATAACATGTGCGTTACCGCTAGAATATGGGAGGCCTGTTCAGCGGAATGCAGATTTAGATGGAAATTTCGTACATGTTGGTACGGTCTAGGAAATTCAAAACGTTAATAATGAGAGTGTTCCTTGAACATAAAACCCAACTCACCGAATTGATTAACTGGTTCAATGAACAAGCACTGAGTCTTTGGTTCGGCGATTGAAGTGTACTGGACTTACAAACGTAGCTAGATTGAGGTGTATTTAGTATCGTCATTTGTCAATCTTCGAGTTGGAATCGTACCTGCAGATGACCAGTGGTAGCACTCTGTTATCAATCTTCCGCTTGACTCGGTACTAAGCAAGACATCAGAT
>CEMG01181626.1:34171-50881 GCA_001179705.1 Baeospora myosura
CAGGTCTCGTCTCTGGTACCTTGCCAACCGGCGTTTGGGGAACTGGCCAAGTTGAGGATACGCTCTCGTACACGACCACCATTCCTTCCGCTCTGGCAGCTGGTGAATATCTCATCAGAGTGAGTCACAACTACCAAACCTGGCAGTCGTTCAATTCGTCGTCCTTAACGCATTAACCTTCTACAGCATGAGCTCCTCGCTATTCACCAGGCAAACACACCCCAATTCTACCCTGAATGTAAGACTCGCTCGTCAATCTTGTATGGTCCCTTCCAGGTTCTCACAATTTACCAGGTGCCCAGCTCACCGTTACCGGTGGAGGAGGCAAAACCCCAGGCTCCGCCTACACCGTCAAGTTCCCAGGTAGGCTTGACTTTAGCCATTAACAGCTCCGTTATTGACTCTTCATTCTTAGGCGGTTATTCGGCGACCGACCCTAGCATCAACATCAACATCGTTAGCTCACTTTCTTCTCTTAATACTATTCATACTCACCATATCTCTCGTAGTACACCACTGAAGCCGCCACCACCACTACCTACAAGGTTCCAGGACCCGCTGTCTGGAATGGTCAGTAGACGCCTTTACGGGTATGGAAGTCTTCTGGGCCTGTCATGGCACTAGTAGTAACCTCGAGTACATCCTCTTTCTTCCAAGGTGTTTTTGATTGTAGCATTCTCGCTTGTGCAAATATGAATCTGAGATCAAGTTGTGATACCCACGTCTGACTCCCGCTCTCCACAAAACGACACTGAGTAGTGAGAACGAGATACGACCGATGAGCTCCACTTCTATCGTCGTTGGTCCATGCGTTTCGGGAAAATAAACTTGAAGCAACAGGAGAGATGGGATGCAATAATATTACAGGACCGGTAAATGGGGCGACATAGACAGCATAGACATCATCTAGAAGTTGTAACGGAGCTAGGGTAAGAAAGCGAGATGGTAAACGAACAGTAAGATAGTAAACGAGCTGGACAGTCATGATCATGAGTATCAGAAAACGATGATGAATGTGAGGAAACTTACCACATCTAGTTGAGAAAGACCCCTTGAACCCGGAAAGACTGGTAGTTACAAGAATCATGAGTGTCGACTTGAAGAAGACACCGTTCAGGGGGTACAGGAAATCGTAGGCATGTCATAAATCCAAGTATCAAAACAAAAAAGCGAGTGATAGTTAAGGTAGAAATACAAAGAAAAGAAAGTCAAGGGAGAAGTAGTCCGGTTCCGTCATTGATAGTATTTGTAATCGTCGGGATGATGACCCCCCCAGTATTGTTGTGACTGTTCCGAGGAGACGCTTTGAGGGGCCGACTGCCAGGCCTGTGGAGGGCCCATCGGTTCAGCGGGATGACTGAGGTGATAAGGGATGGTAGAGAGATTCTGGGTGTCCAGAGACGGCTTCACGTCGTAACTCACTGATGTTGGTCTTTCATACATGGAATTGAGCGGAGAGTTTGTCCCGTCATCCACATTTCCATCGATTGAGCCAACAGCAGGCGTTACAGCCGCAGCGTGCCTGGGGTCACTGAGACTGGTCGCTGTCGCTTCATAAGACGGATGGTAGGGATAGTATGTCTGGGGTACTTGACGCGGCTGGACAAATGGCTGTGGGCTGTCATGAGGCTCCGCGCCGTATGTTGGGGTCCCGAGACTCGTCGTTGCATAGGGAGAACTGGCAGTAGATTGGCCACCTCCAGAACTGGGTGGACCGTATGGACTGACAGCTGCGCCATATCCTTCTGGGTGGCTTTGCACAATTTCGGGTTGCCGGCCATCGTAACCATGTTTTGGTGCATATGAAAGGTCATACGCAACAGGCGAATTCTGGGGATACGTCTGCGGCTCAGGAGGCGCATGCGGATGATGGTCAACACTGTATCTCCGTTGCTGCTGCTGTTGGGAAATGTGCATCTCCATAAGCCCAGCCTCGGCTGGTGCATAATGCACGGGATAATCCGCGACTGCCTCCAGCTGTTGCTGGACATGCTGCATGCGATGGTCCTGTGGAATGGAGGGCGATCTTGGAGGATAGCCGAGATCATTTGCCGGCGATTCTGGATAATGCAGCTGTTGCGGCGCGATTATGTGGACGTCAGAAGGTTGACGATAGGCCATCAGATCGATTGGCGTCTGGGCGACATTGGGCGTCCTTGGAGTGGAGACCATCGGGGTGAATGGACGCGCTCTCCCTTCACTAGAACCACCAACACTGGATGGGGTCGTGGGAGTCACTGATAGGGGTCCAGTATTTGGTCTTGATAAAGGAGAGTTCCCTTCCTTCCCTGGCCTTACTCGTATGCCAACAGAGGGGTAGCTATGCTTTTTGCTAGTCTTCCCGCCCTTCTCGCTACTGCTTTTGGAGGACAAACGCGACCTGGAATTCGAGCCGTCTTCACGAGAGTACGGTGTCGTAGGGGATGTGCGCTTGTTGGGATGCATTGGCGAAGGTGGTGGATGCTGCTCGGTAGGCAATATATTGATGATATCTGCACCATGGCCATTCGTGTCGAGTCTCGGAGGCAGCTCATGGTGTCGGTGAGAGAGAGCCTGCGTTTCTGTTGCGGTATCAATATTGTTTTCTACCTGATCGTGTTTCCTCTTTATGGCGGGGTGTGAGCTGCCAGCCTGACTTCTTAGGCTCTCCATATGCACAGCCAGAGTCTCAACGATCCGGATTGCGTCTCCTTTCACGACCTCGTATTGCGCACCAAGACCTAATCCTCCTGATCCACGCCACAACCCTTCGTCCTTCAACACAGCAAGAGCTGCGTCAACGTCTTTGATTGCGACCTGGGCCCACATCGTCATGGGCTCTTTGATGAACGCATGAGCACAGACAACAGCAGCATCAAACACTATTCTGCCAGGTGGGTAGAAATCAAACAAGGCAGGGGTGCCTTGTGAAACAGACGGCCGCCCATCCTTTGCAGGCCCCTGCGCATTCCAGATCGACTGAAGTAACTGCGATGCATGTACGATCGAGTGAGCGGCATTGACTGTGCCATACGACGCCTGGTGCGGCGATGTAGTGGTCACTGAACTACCACATGGCTTTCTCAGGAAGGGCAAATATATCCTCATGACCAGTCTATTGACCATGATCGAAATCTCGCAGCGCTGGGCGGCTAGCACGAGATCATCTCTAGTTTCCAGAGGAGCCGCTTCAGTAGCAGGGTTCAAGTCCATGTGGAATGCTGGTGGGAGTTGAAGCAGCCAATTACGAATGTCGGATTCCATAGAGGCAGCTTGGTCGATGGTGTATTTGCAGCTATGGGTGGGTGAGCTGTAGCCGTACCCATATCTTGTAGCCTGGCCTAGGATCGACTCCGCCGGGAATTGCATGCGCTTTTTGATAGCACGAATAAGCTCAGCAAACCTAGTGAACCAGTGAGTAAAATATGTTCCAAGTCAGAGGGAAACGTAATTACCGGCACCTGACCTCCAGATATCGAGACCCAGAGCTCCCATGGCCCTCATCTACGTCCTGGACGAGAGGAACCCACGTCGACGACGGCCCGAAGGCCTCCTCGTCTACACCCGAGGCAGGATATCTGGTAGAGTAAGAGTTGTCCGGGATCAAGGGTGGGTGTCCCATGGCGTCTGACACGAACCTGAAACGCAGACTGTCAGCAAAAGAGAATGATATGTTCGTCACTGAGGACACTGACAGATCGTAATAAAACACATCCCACCAAATCCTCCTCCTCATTTCAGACTCGAAGAGAGTGAATCCAGTTGAAAGGCCGCCACTAGGGCCACCTTTGTTTTTGGACTTTCTACCCTCACCTGGCCTGTGTGGTGCTGAGTCCGAAGATGAGGATTTGAACTCATCCGGGTCGCGATTCAGACCCATTTGGCGAGCAATATTCACTATCTTTCCCACCTGCGGATCAAACCAAGTTAGTGACAACTTGAGACTATGAGAGGTCCCTCGAAGACACTGAGGGCACATACCAAAGGAAACACCACTCCGTCAACACCGCTATCCGAATCTTCCGTAAATTTCCCTTTCCTTTGGCTCTCCTCGTTAGACGTCTTCTCGTCAGTTGTGTCACGGCCAGTGGAAGATGCGTCTAGACCGGATCTGCGCTTAGCTCCCCTCTTGACCAAAAACACAATCTGTAGCAAAGATGCGACGAGGTAATCCAGGTCGTAATCAGACGAGACACCCTCGGCAGATTGGGACGACAGCGAGCTCTCGTATACACCAAGTGCTTGCACACTTAACGCATACCAATATCCGGCATCTGCCACCGTCGACGGGGTTGACGCAGGTTGTGACGTGGCTGGTGGTTTCCGCAACTTACTCTTCCTTGAAGAGGACGTAGAACTAATATCAGCAGCATCAACGACCATCGCATCCCCGGTTGAACCGTCCCCTGGCGCGTCAGCTGCGCCCGCGGAAGATTCACAGGTACCCAGCGCAAGCGCTGCGCACACCGCTGCGAAGAACGATAGACCCTCTTCCCCTCTGCTGGATGATTCGTCTGACCTCCCATCAGCTCGATCCATGTCGACGTCTGCATCTGCACCGGGTCCCGAAGACGAGCCCGATGCATGGGCACCGGCGTCCCCGCCGAAAAAGATCGCCCGTGCTCGAGCCTCCTTGGCCCGTTTCTCTTTGTTCCCGTCTTTAGAACTTGGAGGATGAGCTCGGGTTGATGATGAGGATGGCGGTGACGCGCGCATCCTCATTGCACGTGAACGGAAGTGTTTCCAGTTCAAGGAGGGGTGCGTATAAGCAGTTGATTGCTCAGCCAGTAGAATAAGGTTTTGCATAGAGGGGGCGTGGTGTTTCTGAGAAGGAGGGAGTAGGGCAAGTAATGCCGGGGTCGGATGCTGAGTTTCATAAGAAGGTGGGAAGCTGGATAATGGAACGGCTGATGTTGTAGGGGAGCTGGATGGGACATGGGGATGATCATGAGGTGAGTCGTCAGAGGAAGATGTTCCTTGGGATTTATTGTAGTAAATGCTGAGTGGAGGGAGTGCGAGTTGCGTTTCAGACCGGGCTAACAGGCGGGAGTACGATGTAATCGAAGGTGCAGAGGAGAAGGGCGCGATTGGTGAGTAGGTTACTGGTCGATCGTCATAGTTCTCGGACTCAGACACAGAGAGGGATAATGGTACAGAGGTCGGTTCGAGTTTCACGTTATACTCGGTCGTAGAGCCCATACTAGACGAGAACGATCCCCTTGCTGATTCAGACTGAGCAGAGGTGGATCTGCCTGGTAATGCGATGCCCAGGTCGAGATCATCTAGCCATGTAGATGCCGCCTCTTCTAGCGGAATAGCAAACGATGAGTGGGATAGAGGCTGCGAGGAGGAAGAAGCAGGTGGTGCTGAATTTGAAGAACTGGATGACGTCTGAGGAGGCCCGAAGGGCGGGGGCGGAGGCGCTTGAGAGATTGGATGAGGCGGGATGAATTGGCCTGATGTCATTTGGGCCAAGAGAGCCTCTACTTGCATGAGTCGGTTGTTTAGGGAGTGCAGATCTCTATCAAATGTGACCGAATAGCTTAGCGACTCGGGGAAGTGGATGTAGCAGTAGATGGTACTTACACTTTTTCTGCTGCAGCAGGGGAATATATACATCTAGAGACGGTGTCGCGCTTGGTACAGCTGCCACATGGATTCCGTCGGTCACATTTTAGCTTGAGGCGTTTGCACTAAGAGCTGGTTGGGTCGAAAGTCTAGAGATAGAATGAATATGGCGTACCTCGGCGCATACGACAGTTATACGCGAGCGGATTTGGCTGGACACGAGAACAACGTCAGCAGATAAACATGGGACCGCATTAGAGTACATACGGGCCCACAGACGCTGGGGCCGCCATCGTTGAGGAGCCTTGGGTGGGTTCAGAATCCATGATAGTGATGGCAAGGGGAAAAGACCATGTTCGGGTAACTGAGGCTAAAAAGGGTACTTTTTATTGATTCTGGTTTGGGTCTAGTCAGGTCCCCGTCAGTGCGAAGCGACGGTGAGGAACGCTGGTCGCCGTCGACGACGATGAGCAAGTATAAAGAGAAAGTGAAGTTGAGGCGCGTCAGAGGAGGTCGCCGCTGGGTTCTCTTCGACAATGAGCTCGCAGCGAGAGTTCTTCCCGAATCCCCAGAACCAGCAGATTCGATGCGCCCGATTTGGATGCCGCGGCATGTGTCAAGCCGCCTCGGCTTCGGCCAACTGCCCCAACCAGCTCTTTCCTTTCTCGCCAACGTCAAACTCTTGTTTGCTCCATGGACCTTGTTCCTAGCAAAAGATTTCTCTGATAACCTTTGTCTCCTGATCGTCTGAATGCATGAGGTCTCCTCTACACCATCAAAACTCAATTTAGCTTCATCTCCTGGTCCCGTTACAGGGTATGTTCGCTGGTGTGCCTCTGGTGGAACTATACTTTGACTAGTATACTACGCGATCGAGTCTACGTCGCACCTGATCGGACAGCTGATGTATTGACGACATTTGTCCAGAACCAACAGGATTCATGGACTACAAACAGTCTATACGAGGTGCTCTGAGGCTCATGCAACTCATTAGATCATTCCTCTCGTCATCTCCATCGGTGTGTATTGATATGACTCTGGGTCGACCGATGTCTTCTCGACAGCGTGAGTGCTCCTTATTCTTTATCGCCGTCGCAAGGCATATGTTGCCTAGCTCTATCGCTCTGCCAACCTTTCACATTCCGCTTGTACCTGCTGCTATGCTACTCCAGGCCCAGCGTGCTCGGTGTTTAATCGGTCACGTTTGATTTGGACCTCTCTGCCGTGCTGCCTTGCTATTCTGATCTCCATGGGCCATCGTTACATACCTACGGAGAATAGCAGGCCGGTCCGTCTACCGTGGTATCATAATCAATGGCAAAACTTGGCTAGCTATAGGTCAGACCAGGTCCCACAGACCAGGTACCAATGACAGCCATGGGGTCCTTCAAAGTTATTCAGCGCCTCTGAAATCGACAGGGTTATTACATCCAGGACTTGTCGCTCGGTAAACGACGTACACACGTACGATGTCACGTTTCTGCAACGGATGTGCGCAGTACCTCACGCCAAACGATCACATCACGGAGAGGTGATGTATTTGGCCAAAACGCCACAAGGCTCCTTCCTAAACCTCCTTCTTTTGGTCCTGATTGAATTCAGTGTTGTTGATCAGGAAGAACTTCGCTGGCGATGAATTTCGTAGATCAGGAAGCACGGGTCAAGCCTCAAAGCTACCGAAATAGGGCTTGCTGTACATATAGGTGAAACCGACGCATAATCTCCCGCATCTCTTCCAGCGTCTATCGGTCGATTCGACTGAACTCGAGAAGACTCGAGACTGCGCGCGCGCAATATGAATACTAGCATTGTCATGAATATTTCACCGTCCAGTTCATCTCCGCTAACGTATTCCACAGATCGCTTATACAGCAACAACGCACACACGGTCCCGCATCCTCGGATATGAGCTACACACGCGTCCGAGTCTCGCCATCTATTCTAATTTTCTATTCTTTTGTTCCTTCGAAGGCGGTCTCTTCATTTATTTCTATATGAAACTTCCACAGACAACAAAGACACAACAAGTAACGTTATTTTCCCTGCACACACGTCCCTGCCCAGGACCGGCCTCACAAATTCCTGGTGATGATTGATGCAGATGTCTCGGAGTCTCGACTCTCGATATGTTTTGTTACGAGGGTGACGTTATGCAGACCCTCCCTTCTTGAACCTTATACTGCTTATCCCCTAAGCCTTACCTATAATTGGAGATAATTGGATATGGTGGCCATTGAGTGCGCATCGGCAATCTGTGCGCCCACAATAATTGCATATAAGCTCTATATATGAAACTTGAGCTCGATGCGAGGAGTCCGAGGATACACAGGTATTGAAATTCCGAGGCGTACTTGTTACGATAATCAGGGTCTATGTCATACTTGACCCTGCAGAGGCGTTACGCGTTGAGTACGTTGAGTACGGTAGAGTAAGGTCCACCTGGCACCAGCCTAGCACCAATACGCAACTCATGAGTGGTCGAGCTAGTCTGATTGTGGTCGTGCCTTGATACTTCCGGAAGACGCTGCATTGTCCCAGTGAAGCACTCCATCTACAAAGCGTTCGAAAGCGCCTGACTATCTAGACAAAAAGAAAACACTGATACAGCCTGCTATGTCCCAAAGAATGAGGACGTTCCCATGGGATATACAGATGAGACGGCGTCCCGATCTGCGCTCGCCCCTGAAGGTTTCTCACACTCTGGATGGCCGCGGCGAGGTTTGCGACGAGGTTCATGCTGTAACCGCAGTGATTCCGCTGCAAACTTTGTGTTTCGCAGGAGAAAATGAGCCCATACTGGAGAGCGTATCGAGATCATTCCTATGAGCGGAGGTTTAGTTTTCGGTCAATGCAAAGGACAAGTACGTCCTTACAGGCGTTTCTGGCTCGGCATCAGTTTCTGGCTCTGCATCATCAGTCGTTTCAGATTCCGCGTCGTCCTCAGCTCGTACTCGTGCCCTTGCCGCCTCTGTATGCGACTGCATAAGTGCAATGACCTTGCGCAAATTTTGACTGAATTTCGCCGAAGTTGGAATAACATCCATGGTTGGCTGGTCTTGCACGGCCATCTCGGTAGCGACATACTCCTCTAAACGTCGCAGTTTATCTTTAGCTTCTTGGACCGCAGAAGGCTCGCCGTCGCCCGCAAGCAAATCCGCCTTGTTAGCCAAAACCATCCTGGCTTTTGAGCTCATACCAGGCTGGTATTCTTCGAGTTCTGTGCGAAGGATGCGCAGTTCCTCCCACGGTGCAGGGCCGGATAAGTCTACCACATACACGAGGGCCAGTGAACGCTCCATTGAGCGCAAGAACGTATGCCCCAGCCCGACGTTATCTGACGCGTTAGATATCAGCCCGGGATTATCAGCGATGGTGAAGCGGAAGGTTTCGACTATGTCGAAATTGTGGCCAGCCTGATAGTTGACAGTAAAATTCTCGTTTGGATTTCCGGTCGACTGATTTCGAGTCGGGGAATTGGCGTACTCTCCCCTCTCCATCTTTTCGCGTTCGCGCTGCTCCTCAAGACGCGTCTCATCGTGCAGTGTGCCCGGCGAGACTTCACCTTCGAATGTCCCGTCCCCTGCGACTCTCACAACACCTACGACTGGGTTCAGTGTAGTGAAGGCATATCCAGCAACCTCAGTTTTGGCTCGTCCGCCTGTCAGAGCCCGAAGGAGTGTACTCTTTCCGGCATTTGGCATTCCCACCAATCCGATGTCTGCCAGGATCTTGAGCTCCAAGGAGAGTGTGATACGCTCGCCTTCTGTACCAGCGGTAGCGAATTTTGGAGAGCGATTGAGAGGCGAAAGGAAATGAGGGTTCCCGACACCGCCTGCACCACCACTTGCGAGGAGGTGACCATATGTATCGCGCCGGCGTGTACCAAGAGGTGCATCCGTGGTATCTACAACCACTTCTTCCCTGTCGAGGTCGATGCTGATAGGTTCCATCATTTCTCGTTTTCGTCGTATGTAACGTCGCTCCCGCTCTTGCCGATAAAGATTCGCCTCCGCCTCCTTGAAGGTATCTCTCTCGACGTTATCCTCCGCATAGCGTGGATAGTGGACCCATCTCCGCTCTCTCATCTTGTCCCGCTTCTCCTTCACGTCCAAGCCCTCCAGCGCTTCCTGTTCGGATTCCCACTCGTCCTTTGCGCGTCTGGGATCCTCTCGTGGGAGCTGACGGACCACCGTGCCCAATGGCACCTTGATAATCAAGGGACCCCCGTTTTTACCATGCTGCCATGTACCCTGGCCGTTACCGCCAGGTTCACCGCGGATGCGTTTCGGTACTGATGACAGCGTGGTCAACTCTGGGGATGCTTGAATGTAAACATCTCCACCACGTCCTCCATTACCACCAGATGGTGGTCCGTATGGCACGAATTTCTCTCGGTGAAATGCAGCACAACCGTTGCCTCCCTTTCCTAAAATCAAAAGGAGTTGAGAAATGCAGGGCTCGTAGCGTAGCAATACATACCACCCCGGACAGTTACAATACAGAAGTCAAGGAAGTCTGGTCCCTAAACAAAAGTCAAATTAGACACACATGTGAGGGTGATGAACTGGATGCTCACTCTTTGCCTCCGTTTCCATTCGGTTTTTCGTCTGCGAAGGTAAGTTTCTTTGTCCTCCAGCTCAGGCTCAGGACTATCCATGGATGACGCCCGAGGTAAAGCCCTTGGGCATGACGACGACAGCCATCTGCGGAAAGACGTAGACGGAATAGCAATGGACCTTAACATGCAAAGTCACCGAGTGCGTGACAGAGAGTTTTGCCTGGGTCACATCGACGTCACAACGTCGCTATAGATTCAGCTTGGAGGATTCACAAGGTTCTTACGCATAGCGGGGAAACACCAGGAAGAGAATTAAATTATAATACAGTAGCTGTGTACTCCAACACAAACATATTGAGTGCAACGTCAAGAGTACGAGCACACGTCAACTATTCCCTCTGAATAAGCGCCAACAGCCCAAGACCACCGAGGATAACGTATTTGAGTTGCGGGAAATCGTTCTGATGAGGGATAGCGCGTTAGATATACTTCGGAGTAACGAGACATAATGCTGACCATGGCAATCGTAACATAGCCGATATATGGCAGGAACCTAGACCGACAATGCGTTTCATCAGGTATTATCTTGAACATGACAGATTTGTAACTCACCCTCTGACTTTGCCTACTATATGTCTTCTCTCCAACCAATCAAGCCCTTGATACAATTCAATGTCGTCCACGTAGTTGTTGTCACCCTTCGTGAGCAGTAACTGATCATCGAGGACTTTGGAGTCGGTACGGCTGTATTTCAATGAGATGAAGAATGAAATAACCGTCTACGCGAGGCAATGCATACCCAGAGTTTAGTACCGCTGCTATATCGTGGGTCTCCAAAACGCGGTGAACTATAGGAATATCTGCGCCGGGGATTTTGTAGACAGTGATATCACCGGTGTGGTAACGTTCGGAAGCAGGATTTGTGAGAAACAATAAATCGCCTCTATAGAAGGCCGGCTCCATGGATCCACTACAGGTACACAGGTCATTAATGGCGGACTAGAGGGACACAGCGCGGCATCGTACCTGAGAACGACCACAATTGGCGACTCCGAATTTGTCAAAAGTGCCAGGCCTTTATACATCATGAGCCCAGATGCAATCACTGAGGCAAAGTTCAGCACTTGGAGAAGGAGCTAGGTTCAACCACCAGGTCAATACGCATAGAAAATCGATGCTATGTAACACGTACATGGCGAACGCCAAGTCTCCGAAAGGCCTTTAGTTCTTCGGTGAACATTGATAGGATGACGAGAACGAAAGGTTGTTCAGAGGTTCAAGACACCGTCCACAGGGCCGATCGATGGCTGAGTATTTATACAGAAATTTCTAAAGTGACGCGACAACACGTAGGCAGCTGGTGGTTGTTGACCAACGTTTGTTCCGAGGGCTGATCGCGACAAAATCGCAAGACCCCTTTTGAATGACCTCCATGGCAAGGTAACCACTTGCTTCCCTGTCATTAAAGCGCTCATGGAAAACAGTCAATTAGAGATCTTATCCGAGTCAACGATCTGCTCACCAATGTCCTGCTTCACACCGGAGCTCACTGGCCACCCAAGCGCGCTGCACCGACCCCTCAACCTATCCTCATCTCCATCTCCATTCCTCACGATGTCACAGAAGCTGCATTGAACGATGACCTCACCAAATCAATAAACTACTCAACCATCTCCTCCAAAATACGAAAGTCTGTTACTCCAGTATCTTCGGCCGATCTTTCACCGGCGTTCCACTCGTTGGAAAGCATATCACATCATATCTTCGATGCCCTTTTGGTTTCTGACTCGCTGGACATACCTATCGTGCAGGAGATTTCTCTCAAGATTGTGCAACTGAAACCACCATTACATTGCAAGGCTGTCGGCCTTGAGACGAGTGCGACGGCAGGGGTCGTCGACAGCCTTAACTATTTCTTGGAGGATTTAGTGTGCCATGCTATTGTAGGCGTAAACGCCTGTGAAAGAGAGGAAAAGCAGATAGTCAAATTTAACATCTCCATCCAGGATGTTAGCGGGAACTTTGACCGGACACAGTGGTTAGATTTCCGGGCACTAACGCGAAGACTTTACGAGGTAGGCCAATTCGATAAAAGTCCACCCTTGATCTGAACCCCGAAATTTGCGCAGATTACAGGGAAGTCGTCGTACCAGACGTTGGAATCTCTGGCATCGCTTATTGCGCTCGAAACTCTGCAAGAATTGCGACTCTCGTGGGCTTCCACAGCTTCTCCCCTTGTAACCGTCAGCGCAGCCAAGCCCAACGCGTTGGTGTTTGCCGGTTCAGCGGAGGTGAAGATATCACGGCAGTTCGCAGATTACCCTGAAACATTCAGCACAGCGCGAGCCCAAGTCAGTATCCATATTTGACATTTATCATCCCTTGAGACTCACTTTCTTCGTTCTGAAGGTCGATAAACATGAGTCAAGTCATCACACAGCTGCAATTGCGCTAGGTTCGAACTTGGGCGATCGTTTCGCCAACATTGAACTAGCGCTTCGTCTATTGGAGGCGCCTCAGAACCTGTTCAAGGTTGACGACGACGACGAGGAACGTTTCGTCGCAGTTGTCGACACGAGTTTCATGTATGAAAGTGCACCGATGTATGTCACCGACCAGCCTGCATTCATCAATTGTGCCTGTGTTGTGAGAATTTATCTTCCTTCCCAGTTTGAATTTACTTTTCTGATAACTTTTTGGATAGGTTGAGACAACTCTTAAACCTCGGCAGCTTCTGAATCTGCTGAAGAAAATTGAATCCCAAGTGGGACGCGTCCCATCCATCCAGAATGGACCGCGTGCTATTGATCTTGATATTGTATTTTACGACGATGTGGCCTTTGACACGAGAACGTCAGAAGATTTGAGTCTCACAGATGAACTAGTCGTACCTCATCCCAAACTAGCGGAGAGGGAATTTGTCTTGAGACCTCTTTTCGAGTACGTCTCTATCATCTTGACCCGTTCTCTATCTCAATATTTACGCGCTTATGTAGCATGATTCCCGATTATGTGCACCCGAAGACAAACAAAACTGTCAGCTCTCTTCTCAACGAACTAGTGGTGAGGTCTGATGACCCACCTATGCTCAAAGTCATGCCCTTCCCTTGCTACCCTACAGCTCCCGAGGACTCATCCACCTCACTCATCTCGAGCGTCCCCTCTACTTTGACACACTGGACATTCCCCAGCCGGGGGAACACACAGAAGGCGCCCTCGGGCAGTCAACCTCTGCGGACACAACTCATGGCCACCTTAAATGCGACACCAGACTCATTCTCTGACGGGTCAGAAAACAACACACTTCCGGCCGCCATGTCGTATGCTCGCGATGCTGCGCGAGCCGGTGCGGCGATAATCGACGTTGGCGGGTATTCTACGCGTCCAGGCGCTGCGTTTGTCAGTGCGGAGGAAGAGATAGAGAGAGTCGTACCGGTCATCAGCGCCATCCGCAATGGAGGGTCTGCATATGCAGAAGGCCCGCTTTCGGACGACTCCATGCAGAGCTCCGTCAGAAATGTTCTTATTAGCATTGACACTTTCCGCCCTGACGTCGCGCGGTCGGCCATCTTGGCGGGAGCCAATTGCATTAACGATGTCTACGCGTTCACGGGCCCGGACTCATATCCTTTCCCTTCTTCTCAAGACGATCAAAAGGCCCGAGCGGATGAGTACCTAGTGGCCATGAAGTCGGTGGCGCGTGAGTATGCGGTACCAGTCATACTTATGCATTCTAGAGGCGACGCGGGGAAAAACAAGGATTACGGGGAAGGCCCGATTCTTGAACGAGTCCGAGAAGAGCTTGTCACAAAGATGGACATGATCGTCAAAGGAAAGGGATGTGTTCGCCGATGGCTTGTCATGCTCGATCCTGGCATCGGTTTCAGCAAGACTGTAGAGGGTAACCTGGAATTGCTGAGAAGTTCGGCAGCTCTAACGGAAGATTTCAGTGTAGGCACAGGTAAGCAGCCATTCCACTTGAATTTGTTTGCGTAGGCATCTCTTCTGATGCTTGAGTATCAGTCCTCAACCCTCTGCGGGGCTACCCTCTCCTGATAGGCACCTCCAGAAAGTCTTTCCTCGGGCAAATACTCGCCGAAAACAACGGCAGAGATACCCAGGCCAATGAGCGTGGATGGGCTACAGCGGCTGCTGTTGCATGTGCTGTTCAGCAGAATGCGGCGGTTATTAGAGTACACGATACACAACAAATGGCGGATGTTGTCCGCGTCGCGGAGGCCTTATGGCGTCGTACATAAACTGTCGCAGTACTAGTAGAACGGCATAAGTTTCACACTGGAACATGTAAACTAGTGTACACATAAACTCTAGTTGATGAAGGTGGACTTTAATACTCATAGCTTTATCAATGGCAGACGCCAAGCGCTCTTCACCGCGTCGCGGCTTCCGATCACGTGGGTGAGACTGAGCATCACATGACGGCTTGTGCCGAAACTTTAATTTGCCGAGCTGTACAGTTGCTGATTCATACTAGCAGCTCCAGCGCTGTTTCTCTTCACTTCAAGACAATATGGGAAAAGGTTCGTGCTAGGTCGTCCTCGTCCTCGACGAATCCCTCACCGTCTTTCCTTCAGTCCACGGTTCTCTCGCCCGCGCTGGCAAAGTCAAATCCCAGACACCAAAGGTAGAGGCGAACGCCGACAAGAAAAAGACACCAAAGGGCCGCGCCAAGAAGCGCATTCTCTACAACCGTCGGTGCGTTGGATGGCTATCTTGCTCTATGTGCTCTATTAACCCATCTCTGTTTAGCTTCGTTAACGTCACAACATTACCTGGTGGCAAGCGGAGAATGTGAGTTTCTTCGTACATTTCATGTTGATATCTCCCAAGCGCTTGCTCTGGCGACTACCTCTCCACCTGATGAAATAACCATATCTAGCATAGTTCACACTGAAACTACCATGTTGAAAAGCACATATCTTGTCTTTCGCTCCTATCTGACTCTTTCCTATCTTCTCCATCTCCTGCTTTCATTTAATTGTTACTGACTCCCTTCTCACTCATCAGGAACCCCAACCCCGAGAAGTAGAGCCTCGACGTTTCGGTTGATTTGTACGACGACGCTTGCATCACGTTGGGTGGCGATCTGGCGTTGTAAGACGGAGGAGGTCTTTGCCGCACCAGGCGGCGGCTGTTCTGTATCTATAATCAGGCGTATGCTCCTCTCCAATATGCCCAATAACATATGCTCCAACGCCATTCATGAGGATTGTGTATCAGTATTCGACAACAGTTTTTGCAAAATGTCATTGGGCATCTTTTCCTGTGATTCCAGTTCGAGATTGGAGAGTAGTTTGTCTATACTCATCATTTTGAGGGGCTCAGGACAGTGTCCCTCTACCTGTGCTGCTTGATATCACACATGTCTGAAGTTTGAACTCGAGTGCAATGTGAATATGCTTCAGCTTTGCGCTCTCCAAAGCGGTGCCGACGCAAAACGATTATATATGACCTTGCCGAATAAACACCAACAAATCACCTTCCCCAGACGACTCTGACGCGACATGTCTCTTCCTTCTGCTCTAGCCACTCTTGCGAACTATCGTAGCCACAACACAAGAGCCTCACAGGATATCGTTGCCAAAGGAGCCCTCGCATTAAAGTCGAATTCCCTCTCAGATCTGGGTGATGAACGTACGTGTATATCGTACTTCAGCGCTTCTCGTTGTCTTAAGGATACGTCTGCAGAATGGGCTTTCCTGGAACAATTGGCACTAGCTGCACTGGATGTTGGACGGTTAGAACTTGCGACTGTACGTCCTCCGACTTCTCCTTTGTGCACTGCATGGGACTAAAATATTATCAATAGGATTGCTTGAGACGCCTTGCCGACAAATTCCCCGACTCTCCTCGCGTCGATGCGCTCACTGGCATACGTATGGAGGCCTCCGAATCACCGGAGACAGTCCTGAAATATTACGATCAACTTCTTGAGGCCGACTCAGCGAACGGAGTGAGGACCAAAATCTGTCAATACTGAATGCTGTTGTATTGATTATTTGGCCAGCCCGCTTGGAAGCGACGCGTCTCAGTCATCAGGCGTACTGGAAAGATTGAGAAGGCCGCAGAAGAGCTATGTCGGTTCCTAGATACGTTCTACAATGACGTGGAAGGCTGGCTCGAGCTTGCCGACATCTACGCATCCTGCAATCAGTATGCTTCCCCGCCCTCCTTATAAGGTCTACCGTTAACACGTTCCAGATATACGCAGAGCCTCCAGGCGTTGTCGCATGCTCTGCTACTCGCTCCTCAAAATCCCTTCTACTTCCTGCAATTCGCAGAAACTGCGTACACTGCTGATGATATACCACTTGCAATGAAGATGTTCTTGGTGGTTGTGGAGATGTCGGAGACGGAGGTGCCAGCCGAGAACGTGAAGTCCGAAGGCATCGCCGTGAGGGCATGGTGGGGCGTCAAACTGGTTCGTCGCTGCATATTGATTTTACTTTCCGTGTCTCTCAACTGGCTTGTACACAGTGTTGTCGTAGGGTCATTCAGGGCGCTCCATGCCCTTCGCAGTCAGGCACACCTTTGACCTCTTCCAAGAACGTGCATTACTTCGATGTGCTGTCGTCGGACCGAAT
>CEMG01181629.1:1045-16349 GCA_001179705.1 Baeospora myosura
AGAGGAAGGTTTCCGGTGAATGCGAGTAATTCTTGGAGTTGGTCATGATCATCAATGCCGTCTGTGATGTCCAAGAAGGTCTCTTCTGCTGCCTTGTGATCAAGTGGGCATAGCGGAGGGAGGAATGGGCGCGTCCAGCGAACTTGTCCTGGTCGCTCGGCGCCTCTCATCGTTATCTGAATGATGTTATCAGCATCAGGTGTAAGATAATCAATTATAACGTACGATGATGTTCAGGTCTTCCAAGTCAGAAAGAAGGGAAATGAAGTCTTCAACTTCGCTCCGAGTTTCACGGAGTTCCCAGGACGTTTCCAAATTGTCCAATACAAGAAGGGATGGAGCAGAGATACCCCCAAAATGTCGAATGACGGCCTTTAACAAATTGCCCTCTGTCTGAATACCAAAGTGGGCGGCGACGCGAGTTGTTAATTCGGTGGCTGAGGCTGCGGAGTCGCAGGAGATGAAGAACCGATGCCTTTCGAATCTCGCAGTAATGTCCTGGTGGTGAAGGCATGAAAGAGCCAGAGAACTTTTTCCGATGCCACCAGGGCCCAATATTGCGACTCGAACAGGTTCGTCCTTTAACAGCAAAGATACAAGGTGCTCAAGCTCCGCATCTCTGCCGTGGAATATTTTTGGTGATGCTGGCAGCATTGACAGGCTGCTTGTACTGCGGAAATCTGAATCAGGCATGTCAAACCGACGYCCARTATCATATCAATCACCTTCGTTTGAGACYGGTAGACTAGAACMGGAATGAGTAYTATTTTGACAGATGTGTAGCAAAGACTTTACCGAAAGTTGGTATGCTACATCATGTATAGCAATGTGGTCCAGCAACTGTTGATGCCGGGCAGCTGCGTCACGCTGCATTTGTGCTATTGTCGCGGAGGTTATGATACTTGTTTGGACCTGCAGAGGATATCAGGATGTGACCCACAAGAGTCAATAGGCGCTCACTCCGAATAAATTTAGAGCATGCTGCATGCCTGCATTGCACTCCGCTATCAGAGAGGAGTCTTCACCGTGCCGTACGATCCGCTTTAGGAGCCCTCCCTTGACTTGACCGCGAACAAACGATAGGGTTTTTTCGAGTGTCCTTTACAAGGACTGTTAACGTTAGACCTCAGTGGTACTATGAGAGGTAGACGTACTCGTAGAAACTAACAATACCGCGCGTCAAAGCAGGAGGAAGCTCGGCCTTGCTGTCCATTGTTAAGTTGATGATTGCACAGATGACCTGGTAGACACGCTCCGTCAAGCGCATGCACTCCTCCTTGTTCGTCTTAACGGTCTTTGGGAACAGGAAATTCAGATGGCCTAGCACAAGGTATCGTTCCTATTGACTCACCTGAACGGTATCAATGATTAGTTGACTAACACCCGCTATCGTTTTGAGATATGGAAAACCAGTGGTAGCTTCAGAGATATCCCGTAAAACTTGGGATGCGATCTTGCCGTATTGAAGCACGCTGTCCCCGGTGGCCAAAGGTTTGGAGTTTCTTGACGTTGGTCGCAACATGGTGGGTATTGAGAGAGAGCCGCTGAAGTTATGCTCTCTATCTATGCTAATTGTAGGTTTGATCGACTGATGCATATCGGAAGTTAATTGGGCGCTCTCAACGTATGAATATCGTTCGAAGTAACTCACATCATGATCACATAGTATAAAGAGATACTGGTGGCGGTGTGCGAATATATTTCGAGTGTGTTCCTGCTGCTACTTGTCACACGGAGCAAACACGGGGGCAACTGCTAAGCTGTTTGGGCGAGTCTAAGAGGCGGCCTCAATAGGTCTTTGAGTGGACTCTGTTTTGGATGTCCTTCCAGGCGATTTCGATCCGTGAGTTCCAAAGCATATTTGAAGATACGATGGCTTTGCCATTGACTGGAAAAGCTGCGCGGCTCCAAGGTCCGTTCGAATGATCAATGTCATACGACGAATTTGAGGCTAGTCGGACGCCCCAGCAGTTGCCAGCCGAGGTTGAATTCGAAGAGAGATGAGCACCAACGATTCTGCATGATTTCGGGACACAATCAATGCTTTGGCTGAGCGTCGCCTCGTCGTCTTCCAAGAAGCTCCAAGAAAGTTCCTCGGGTTCTTCCTTGTCATGAGACGCGGCATGGATCCGTGTGAGCGACGTCCGAGTCGAGCCTGCATGCCAATGACATCGTACCCCCGGGCCCCAGCTGCAGTCTGAGTTATTACCGGTTACCGTTCGTGATCGGGAGAGTCACCTCACTCCTGGATGCTCGTGAGTCGTTGGAGCACAGGTCGCAAGTCGATTGATGACGAGCGTTGTGTAAAATGTTGAACGTATCCGTTGCGTATCCGAGCTTTGAACAAGCTGCGGCGGTAGGTAGGTAGGGCGTCAATGAAGAATATCTGTCAACACAGTTCAAGGAATTCATTACCTCTGCCTTAGGGAGACTAGGTAGGGGCTTCCGGCCAGTCCTAAAACAGGCACAAATCGCTCAATCAGTGACACTGACAGGAGGACGTTTTGGCTTGAAGAGGCTGTGCCACGGCTCACGACTTTCATTCCCCCGTCGCTTTGTATAGCCCGAGCCGCAGTAAAATCATCACCTTCATGTATACAGTCTCAGTCTGAACCGTTTCTCTCTTCATTATTGCCACGACTTTGCGCGAACATGAGCCTGGACCAAAATCTCTTCACCCTCATTCTAACCCCCAACAAGGATGACCCGAATGTCATCGATCTTGTGGATCCATCTGGTACCACATACTACAGGAAACAGCGGATGCCTGGAGCTCTCTATACTGCACAAGTTTATGGTGAGTTTCCAGCGTATAGTTTTACGAAGAGGGATGATTGATGACGGTGGATAGACTTCATGTCCGAGTCTCTGCTTGTAACCGCCACTGCACCGAACAGTACAAGCAAGGTCAAGATTCTCGAACTGTGCAATCCAACAACGACTGTAGAGCTCAAGTATACTGGGACGTTGTCGTTCAGATGGAACTTCACTTGGGAAGAGTGAGCGCGTTCGCCATCTTCCTTTGGTTCGCGCATCTTATCTTCGTCGCCAGACATGAATTCGAATGGAAACGAGAAGAATGTTATATGCTTAGAAAGCCAGATCCTCCCGTTCTCGTCGCAATAACCAAGGATACTCCCGGGCGACTGAAGACGACAAACGTACAAATCCTCGATTACAATCTGAACCGGTACGTGCCCCATGCAACGAGACAGCATGATTGATTTTTGACCTTGCCCCCAGGTTTGACATAGAAGATCGCAAAGGACTCGAGATCGTCATCCTAACAGCACTCCTGACATTCCAGGATTCGAATGAGGCTTATCACAGTGGAGAGGGAGGGGCTCTCGGTGTACGGAGGAAGAGTTCGGCAAACGACTCGCCAGTAGTGATGTCTGTTCCCACGTCCCTACCCCCGCCTCCCCCACCTAAACCTGCTCCCAAGACTGGCGTGGATCGGATCGCCGAAGTGCACGCGATACGGGGAGAGGTGAACGAAGTCACGGTCGAGGATGATGGCAGCGTCGAAGATTATGCTCAGTATTGCTCGAACCTTTTGCAGGTGTGTCTTTCAGCAGTACAAGCGCGACCAGGTGGCTAATGGTGCTGATCAGGACGATGCAATGCTTTTCGTGACTGTCAAATCGGCGGCGGGCGAACAGGTTCCCAAAGTCCTTCAAGTCGTCGAAGAGACCAAGCGCATGAGACACAAAGCAGGTAAGCTCCCAGACGATAGTCATTACTAGTCCACTGATACGGTGTCGCAAGGTTTATCGGAGGAGACGGAATTGCATCAATACGTTCTATACGACACTCTAGCGCCGAAAGGACCTAAACGAATCAATCTCGACGACGACACATCCAAGGGCAAGAAGTACATCCCCCCGAACAGTCTCATTATCCACTTGAGCAAAATCCCCATGCCCGAGCTCCAGCCCAAAGCCGTCACCCCTCATCCGGTTTCCCACACCAACTCAAACGACTCTAAAGCAGGAGGGAAAGAGTCGAAATCGAAACAAGGTCGGAAGAAACTGCATCGTTCTTCGAGTTGATCCCATTGACGACTTGATCCCCTTTCCATCCCCAATGCAATGCAATCCGCGTACTCGACTCTACGCATCAGGCTCTTCTCCGACCATACCTTCAGCTTCGGGCCCTTCGGTGGTACACACACCGCACAAGTCGAACAAACTCTTTCGCCGAGGAAGATCTCCATCTCCCCCAGAACCCAAAACCAAAGTTCATGCGCACCAAGTACACCCCAACCAACCCTCGCCGTCTCCCTCCCAGCTCAACAATCCCGGAATCTACGTCGCACCTCCGCCCCCACGGCATACCCGGCCTCCCTCGAAAGGTGCACCGTCCAATCCACCAGCTCCGGCGTTCCCTGTCCCTTCGACAATGCTTTCGCCCCCTCCCTCCCTACCTCCCAGACCGGGGTCGGAGCCGAGTTTGTATGGACCTTACGCACCACCGCTATACCAGGCTCACACGCCTGCGGTGTCTCCGTCATTGCAACCTCAGCAGGGCAACGAGCATACTCAGCGGCCGTTAACGCCGTCGAATGTGGTGTCAGGGTTCTTTGATATGCTTCATAGGCGGTAAAGTGGACGACTCACGATGTCGACTGCAACGCGGTGGCAGATATGGCTGAAAGTTTCGGTGTTGTGATTTTGATTGGAGTCAAAGATCGTTGATCGGTGTGTCGTGAGTCGAAGTCGGCCCGAAAGATTGGGGTGTGGAATGGAGGAACAGAGGATCTCAATGGATGTATTTCATGATCTACATGGACTTATTTTACAAACACTTATTCAATGCTCACTTGGTGAATTCATGCAAGGCTCTCGCTTTTTTTACTTAGGTAAATTCTCTTCGAGGTTTTCAATGCAGATCAACTAAGTTCCAAGTTCCGGCTTTCTCAATATTAGTGGAGTCTTTCTCGCGTAGATCCTACGTCCATCTCTCACATTCAGCTCGGTATATTGCAGGAAACGCGAGTTCTTCCAAGTTCCGCCGCCGCCTTTCTTGGCAGTGAATTCATTGCCGGCGGGAGCAAAGATCAGACAAACATTCTGATGACTTGGGTGGAGATGGGAGTGAATCCAGAGAAGCAAACATCAAGCAAGTTTTCGTCCAACCATGATGGTATCATCGTAGTCTATGACATTATTAATATACCGCCGAGTCGACTTCAAGCACGACAAAAGTATCAAATGGTTTACTGTAACGTAGTAAGAAGGAACAACTCTCAGATGAAGTTGCGGTCTTTGGCTCCAAAAGCACGACTGATAGCCTGACCAGCTTCAAGCAACTTCAATGCTGTTCTGCTTTGCAACATGGTACCCAGTCCTCGCGAGGTCAAGTTGGTAGAACTGGCAAACAGATCGACGTCAACAGCGCAAACTTTCCCGGCGTCTGGGAGCGTCCCGTTCTGGAAGTATTGCCTTATGTGTGTCCACGTACACAGAGAGGGAGCTGCTAAGGAGGTATGCTGCACACACGAAGTGAACATCAATTCACAAGTAGAGTTTAATCTTACTCACACCAGGTGAATCCTGGGTCAATACGACTGAACCGGTGAAACTGCCCGATGTTTTCTTGGCTCTGTGGAATATGATCAGCGTAAGATAGCCTCGTGATAAACACTGTACTGCTACTGACCCTGTGAGAGGCGTGACTGGGTCTAAGACGGTGCGATGTAAGAAGTGTGCTTGCAAGGATAACTCAAGCAGCAGTCAAAACATACCTGCTGTATTACCAATGAGAAGAATTGGGAAGCTCGTATTACCGGATACTGGCCCTGAAGAATTACGGTTAATATTGACGACTAAAACGGAATAATAAAGGTTTGAACCTGTGAAGTGATTCTCAGAGTGAACCTTCCATCCCCTGGAATCCAGACAAAAGTTTCATCAGCTTGAAGTAGGCTGGGGCAGACGAATAGAGCTTACGAGCAAGAGATCCTCTGAAAGAGTAAGATATCGACAAAACTTGACACATTCTTGATGCTGTGGTAATAGTCCACCAAATCAGATGCATCGTCGTGAATCTGGACTCCGTCGCCACAGGAGACAGCAGTCTCGGCTTCTACCTCGTTGTCGTAGTCCGGATTCTTTGGGGAAGTATCACACTGGCATTCAAAAGGCCTTGGGTCAAACATTTGAAAGATGATCGACCCATTGCCTGATGCCAAATCGGATAGGCCTTGAGCGAGAGTGGGATACAGGGAATATGGGGAATAGACTGCTTGTTTAACTGAAAGCTTCAGTGTGGCGTAGTCGACGAGACCATAGGATGACGTAGACGGATCGAACACCGGCACTGGCTGTGCACGCACTGAATTGTACAGTGAAGTCAATTTCTTTGAGATCTTCGCCGGCGTTGAGGCATAAAAGGGGCAGATCTCGGGACCAGCTGCATGACAACCGTCGAAAAAGGTTTGCATAGTTTTGTCGGTATCCAAGAGCTCGTTGGACCATTCGACTGTGACGAGGGAGTGTATGAGCAGGTGAGAACAGGCAGTATTGTTGCCACTGAGGTAACATACCAGAGAAGTATGAATCCATATCGAGAACACCTATAGACAGCCATTGATGGAAAAATTGAGAGTCCGAAGACAGATCTTGAGACTAGACTCACCGTCAATCATGAGACGTTCAACTTTATCCTATGATCGATTTTGTAATAAGCATCGGTGTTGTTTCCTAGTCATAGTAAGTCATTGAACTTACCGGGAACAGGGTCGCAAAAGTCGCCCCTAGCACGGTGCCATAACTGTTGGGGTCCACATCAGCGTCCGTGAGTACAACGGGTACATAGGCCTGCTCACGAGATGCCCCAATATTGCAGTTTAGTCTGCCCATAGGCCTCCACGATGCTTAACATGTCTCGAGCAACGTYATCCGTTGTTACATGCTTCAACGCGCCATTGTCCTGCTGTTGAGCTAATAAACCCAGAGCCTGAGCTCTTGCCCACATGCGAGGAATGTCATTCTCTTCAACAACAGCGACTCGCGGGCTGAAATCCCAGAGTGCGCGTTCCTGGGGTGAGCTGAAGAAGGAGACTCGGGGCGTAGAACGGCCAATCCCTGATGGGGGAATCCCCCCAAAAATGAGAAAGAAACAAGACTGCAGACGATGTAAGACACTTACCACGGGGGTCAAAACTAACGAAGTCGAATTCTGGTCCTACGACGGTAGCGAGGTCACCGCCACTCTCGACAATCATGTCGATGCCACTGCCGCCAGGTCCTCCTGGGTTGAATAAGATAGGTCCACGGTAGTTTTTTTCGGAGGGCGACAGCTGAGAAGGAACCCGAATGATCGCGATGACGGCATATCCGCTGCTCGAGTTCGAGTAATCGAGAGGAACCTGTAGAGAGAAGAGTTAGTCAATTGTGATTCGTAGAATGTGTAGTTCGTGGCACATTAAGTTTTGCACAGTTAAGACCCGTGTAACAATCGGTCCATGTGAGATTTTCAGCTGGTTGAAGCTGTAGATTGTACCGTCATTAGTCGTAGAAAGGTCAACGTCGAAATGGTAGCTCACCGACTCCCAATCGAAGTCAACTTGATTTTGACCAAGAACACCCGAAATTGGCCCAAAAGGCCTGCTGGTGCTCCCAAACAAATGAGATGACACAGTGCAGAAGGAAATGAATATGAAGACATTGTAAAGGAAGGCCATTGAGGTGGAGAAAAGTAGATGGAAGATAGCGACTCATCCGAAGCTCAGTTTTTATAGGCGTTAACCTATCGCGAGTACTGGATATTCAACGGTCTGCGGTAAGTACAATGCATGATGTGTCTGAAACTTCTGACTGCGCTCAGAGGAAGCGCAGCGAGTGTACTTGAGTGAAACTTGATCAAATGCGCTTCGCGCCGGGTCCTGACCGACTATTATTAGAGTAGCGCTCTGACCCATCACCGTCTAATCTGGGTCCAGTCGAGGGAAAGTAAGGACGCGCAAACAGTCCTTGCGCCGTACGTTCTGCTCTTCGTTTTGACTGAAAAATGCCACTCGCCGAAATGTAACAGTGGTAATCGCCACAGAATTTAGGAACTAGCATTGGAGTTGCAGACAGTCGCTAAGTATTTCCAGTTACATCGACACAGGGCAAACAGCCACATTCCTGCATCAATGAGGCACGAGACGATACCGGGATGAAGCCCGTGCTTAGGACAGATGAGCCCTGTGTCGGATGCTGCGGTTTGTAGATTCAGAGATCAGAGAGTAGGGGATCCTGCCTGAGTTTGTGCCTAGGAGAATACTCATGAACGCATTCAAGGTTGATCGCTTGAAATATTCCATGGCGGCCCGATGGAGTTGACAATTGAATGCATCCTAGGATTAGTCGTAGTCGCCGCCTTTGCAGAGCATTCTTCAATAAGCCAAAAAAGGTGCAGTTTGAATGATAGGATATACCTCCGCCTTCGTCTCCACCACCTCCTCCACCAAGGTCGTCCATATCATCGCCTTCGCCGTTATCGAAGTAATTTTCGGCGTAGTCATTGTCATATTCCTCGTCGACGTCGTAGTCAGATACAACGCCCTGAGAACCGACTTCAGATCCTTCGTCCAGGGACTTGTCCTGCAATGAGGTATGAGATGGACACCAAATGAATCGAGGAAGAGGGTATGACCTTGTCTTCGTCATCTTCAGCCATCTCATCGATATTCATCCGTTTCCTTAATGTGTTTGGAACATCGCGGGCTGCATGACATTGTAATTGGCCTTCTAGAGACAGGGAAAGATAGTGGGATGACTACCTTTGCGTTTTCTTCGTGGGTTGAAGTACCCGTCGAAGATCTCGGGAGGGAAGAATGGGGCATGGAGATTGTTCTTCTTCAGTGTTGGTTGAGAGGCGACCGACGGTCTGTATTTATCGGAATAGCGTGGAAGCTCTAGATTTCACTCTTTAATTTGGTGACCGATTGATGCTCTCGCAGGCATACCGGTTGTCTTGGTGGTTTGTACGACGTAGTACGGTGACTTCCGTATACGCGCCGCGAATCCTAGCTGATACCGGCAAATTCGTTTATCGTTCTCTGAGACTTCGGTAAGTACTGGAGGTCGCATTGCCTATTGTCACAGTTCATCGAAGCTAAGCTAAATAAATAGATAGATTGCAATTGAGTGTGTACGTACGGGGTACAGAGCAGTAGCTTCCCTCGACATGGCCTGGATGTCGGCGAAAGTGAGACCCATGGGTGGAAGAGCGCCAGGGGCACCAAATCCACCTCTGCCACCTCCACGACCGCCTCGACCGCCGCCGCGACCACCTCTACCGCCCATTGTGAAGGTATAGTAGAGTTTGAGTTCGAAGGGAAGAGTCAGAGAAAAGTACAAAGGTCCCGAAAGCGGAGTGCTAATATTTGAACCCCGTTTGCCTACCCAAAGCTGTGCAGAGTCGAACTCTCTCTACCCCTTTGTCACTTTCCCCCATCTTCCCCAAAGGCAACGACCTTAACTCTTATCTTTCTCCTTTATTCTACTTCTCAGTTACTCGAGCTATAATGGACAAGTCCCTCGACGAGGTGTGCTCAATCTCGCGCAGTCGTCGTTGACGCCACAACGCCTCATCACGGAAAAAATCCACTTTTTCATAGATCATTTCCACCCGCCCCAAAGGTGGTCGCCGTCCCAGCAACCGTCGAGGTGGAGGCCGTGCACAGATTCTTGGCACGGGAGCTGCCCCCAGCCCCGCTGTTCGAGCACGCGCCGCTGCCACAGCTAAGCCCGCCGCACAGCCAGCTCAGCAGCCCGCCAACAAGATCATCGTCTCGAACTTGCCCACTGACGTAAACGAGACGCAGATCAAGGTATGTTGTCGTCGAGTTTTCTTTTTCATAACACGTGTCTTACAATCTTTCCTCATAGGAATTGTTCCACTCAACCGTTGGCCCTCTTCGGGAAGTCACGCTCCACTATGATTCTGCTGGCCGGTCGAAAGGCGTCGCTGCCGTGCATTTCCAGCGGAGTGGAGACGGCACCAAGGCCTACCAGCAGTACAACAACCGACTCATCGATGGCAGTTAGTATCGCCTCTCCTTTGACCTTTTTGCGTCTCGCTTCGTCTCGCCTCGTTCGGGTAGCTCGCCTACTTGCACGGCGGGAGTGTGCTTCATAGTTCATCTCCATCTGAGTTCCAGGAGATTCGTGATTCCCTGTCTCTGTTCGACGATGCTCAGGTCCCGCTTTGCATTGGATACGCCTCGCCGGAGAAGTTCAACCAGACGCATACGCCTCTTCGGAGTGCACCCAGCATCCCTTCAGTTCCTATCTGTTGGTGATAACGCGCAGTCACGCCCTTCTGCAGGCCTGATCAGCTTGTCAGTCATGGAGCGGTAAACGGCGTCGCCTGGAGTTGTAGTCGAAGGCTATGGGTGTTATCGGAGATGTGGGGTGTATGTCGATGCGGAAGGTGTGAATCCGGCGTGGGAGTAGCTGGGTGCGAGAGGAGTGGAAGATGGCTCGGATGAACCGTTCGTTCTGTTTAACCGCTTGCAGGCCGGTCACATCAGCACAAGGGGTACCACCGTCGCGACAGAGACACAGTTACGATTCTTCGGTAACATTATGGTCAATGATGGGGGGTTGTCTCGACATCCCAGATATCGACGTATTCCTTCTCTTTTGCCTCATCTTCCTTCCCCGATGTCGTGAGCAGCCGACTGACAACTCTGCCTTTCCTTCTTTCCACACGCCCGACTACAACTTTGCACTTCACTCGCCCCGCCAACAGAACGCCCAATGAAGATCGAAATAGTCGTTGACCCCCGCCCCGCCGCATCGGTATCTCTCGCATCGAGAGTTGCACCTGTTGCTGCCGCCGCCGGTGCTCCTGCGCAAGCAAGGTTAGTCTGAATACGCGTCTCCTATAGGTTGATGCCAATCATCGTATCTGTAGACAACCCCGAGCTGCAGGACGAGGAGGACGACGGGGTAGAGGAGGAGGAGGCCGCCCGGCCAAGGCCGAGAGGACTCCCAAGAGTGCCGCCGATCTCGATGCGGAGATGGAGGTCAGTGGTAGCAATGATTTCGGAGGACCGCGATTGACTCTTTCTCTAGGATTACACCGCGAGCAACGCAACCGCTGCCGCTTAATTTTTCGTCCTCTATCTTCTTCTTATGATGTTCTCGTACTCTAGTGTAATTACTCCCCAGCTCTGTTTTTTGATACCTATCTAGTGCTATTCCGTCACGAAATCTCAGCCTCCATACTTTTTCTTGGGGAAAAATGTCTCATTCAAATCGTTCAACCTTGCCAATAAGTCAGACTGGCGGGAACTTTGAAGACAATCGGATGTGAAACATCGGCCAAACCTATTGTTCTCTCATTACGTGCACGGTCCAAGCAACTGAAAGTTGTTGCTCGACGTGTTCCTCCCTTTCACCTTGTAATTACCACCATGACCGACCATGATGCGCCTCTGTACTCCCAGCAACCCGACTGGGCAGATGTAACTCCTCTAGAGCAATACGAGAACGTCAATCCTCTAGCGCCTATCCTCTACACTGAAGAGTGTCAGTGAATCCTATCCCGCGGCAGCATCTGACGTCTCACAACATCTATGCTTTGCAGACAAAGATGCAACCGATTACTTTCGAGGAATCGTGAAGACTGGAGAGAAGAGCCAGAGAGTCCTTGCCCTGACTGAACATCTAATCCGTATCAATCCTGCGCATTATTCTGCATGGTGAGCATCTTCTTCGGTTCCTGCTACCCCAATCCTCAATCGTTTGACCTAATCATGTCGGTCATTTGTGGAACGACAGGCAGTATCGCTACGAGACCCTCATGACGCTCAAATCTCCTCTCGACACAGAGCTTCGGCTCATGGACGAGATTGCTGTGACGTTCCTCAAGACCTATCAAGTCTGGCACCACCGTCGCCTCCTGATGATGGAGCTTCGTAAACCCGCTCCGGAGCTCCAGTTCATCTCCATGTCTCTCCGAGTCGACACGAAGAACTACCACACCTGGTCATACAGACAATGGTTGCTCTCCTACTTCAACGACGATGACCTGTGGCGAGGGGAGCTCGACTTCGTAGACCAGATGATCAATAACGATATCCGGAACAACTCAGCGTGGCACCATCGCTTCTTCGTCGTGTTTCAATCTGGGGTACGAGAGGACGAGGAGGATAGGGAGAGGATTATCAAGAGGGAGTTGACGTGCGTCTTTGTGTTGTTTTCTGCTTTTCTGTTCCATCTCATCTGACGAGGGTATCGTGTGGCTTCCAGATACGTGAAGCAAAACATCTCATTAGCGCCGAACAACGCGTCTGCATGGAACTACCTCCGTGGCATCCTCGATTACAACCATCTGCCGTATGCGAGGCTCGAGGCCTTCGTGAAGCTTTACACCACTGCCCTAGAAGAAGAAAGGATGGACGTAGTCGATCTTGAGAACCCTCCGCCCTCGAGGGGAGCGAATCTTCCAAGCGCTGTCGCTGTGGAGTTCTTGGCAGACATTTACGAGCTTGAGGGTGGCCAAAGTATCTATCAGGCGACTGAGGTATGCATGCTCTATCGACGTTCATTTACCACGAGACCTCTGAAGCCCAATTTTCTTGTAGCTATGGAAGTCTCTAGCAGATTCGCTCGATACGATACGGAAGAAGTGAGTGCTCCACCTGTGCAACTCATCACTTGCTAATTGGCTACCGCAGATACTGGGAATATCGAATCAGAGAGGCATTAAAGGCAGTCTAAAACGCGGAATGGGTCTTTCAGATGTATGGCTTCTTTGTAATTGTACCATGTGTTGTACGGTACCTCTGTACCAAGGAATACTTCAAGATCTTGGAGGCTTCCAAAGCTTTGCAAGAATGTGGGGGCTCAATGTTGCAGGCCTGACCTAGCGGATATAGTATGCGTTGCAAGAAAAGAACGAAAACGAAGGCCCGTTGCAAGTGATAGAATACATATGCCTGTGAGATAGTCTGGTAAGTAGATAGTAGGTAGTAGACTGTTGTTTACGGGAAAGATAGGATGTACTGCTTCATACTCGATTCCCAGCTACACTGCGCTAGCTCTTTGTCTCCTCCGCATGCCTTTTTTAGCTGACCTGGCATCCTCTGCACGACTCCCTCAAATCTCTCCTTCTCCGCGGTTTCAGCTCGTTTCTCGTACGATGATCCAGAGATGGCGCGAGCGTCAAGCTCCGGACCCAGAGGATGAGATGTCGAGCGAGAATAACGAAGCATGCGAGTCGATAACGACCTCTTGTCTGATCGGGAAAGGTACATCTTCTCCGCTTTCTTGTAGGCTTCAGATTGAGGGTTGGTGACGTTCTTCATCGCGTCCATGAAGTTGTCGAATACGATAGACATGAGCTTGGGGTAGAAATGCACCAAAGACCCAGGGGTTCCACAGACGACATCACAATCGGGATTAGGGCAGCCATCCGGTACGACACCATTTTTCAAGCATTTGCCGTGAAAGTAGCCGGGAAAGATTGCGGCTCTGAGCGTTTCGTAGCAGTTGCTATGGAGTAGCTCGTCAAAGAAAGGTTGCATGTATGTGAGCGATTGACAAGGTCGTGATGTGCCGGGGTACTCCGCGTATCGTTCTTCAGCGAGTTCGCATTCCTAGAAAGACAATCAGGTCAGGAGATATAGGATCCAGGGCTGTACCAAAACTCACGGAGGCTTGAAAAACCTGGGGAAGTACGTTTGTTGTATAGTTTCCGAGGAATACTTTGGTGATGCCAACGATACAGTCGCCCTCGCACGCAGACACGATGACCGGCATCATGAGAAGGGCGAGAAAATAAAAGATCTGCATACTGTGAGACAAAGGAAGATGTTTTTTGATGGTATATGAGAAGGTTCCAGCCGGCGAGGAAGCAGAAGATGGTGGTTAAACGTCAAGTTTGGAGAGACGCGGTTACAAACGTGGTCACGTTTATAAACGCGTCGCGTCGTGCACGTGACGAGCATCGCTTTCGCCGTTCGGCGTTCGGACTCCGGGACCTCGGCATGCCCTTGTCTTCCTAAAATCTCGGCTCGATACTGATAGAGGTGGAAAATAATTAATTAAATAATTATAATAATTAATATACTTATATGGAATTTGACGCTCGTGCAAGCGCCGTGGATTGTGGTTGGGTCTTTCACGTACCGTACAGGAGAATACAGGACCAATATTAATCTTGATTGACATACTGTACTTGGTTACAGGTCAGATACAGGGTATAGCCTAGGTACTTAATTCAAATTTCTGGCCTGCGGCGCCAACAACTGGAACGAGAGAACATGGTGATACGGTTCCGATTCTTTTTGACGGCGGCATGGAACACAAGGACACCACCTAACACTTGTAAATCTGCATGAACAAGCTTTCCTGAAGCCCTCCCAAAAATTTCGGGGCCTGCGGCGCTGATGCAATGAAACCACGACGCGACGGGCCGCACCAAATCCCGAGGTTTGTGGTCCTCGAGCCTGAACTGGGCTTACAGAAGGAATGGCATTGGGAAAGTGTAGGGGAAAAGAGACGAGACAGCGGCCCGAACAGTCACTCAGAATTTTCGGAGCCTGCGGCGCTGAATTTTGCAATCATTGAATACAGTCAAATCGTAGCGCGACGAACGCCGTGCTGAAGAAATTTTGTGCACTCCGAGCTTGCACTCGGCCTACAGATCCTAGAGGTAGTTTGGTAGGAGAGTGGAATGAAGACGAGATGGCGATTCAAACGGTCTCCCGGAAATTTCGAGGCCTGCGGCGCTGAGTATCGAGAAGGCGATAGAATCACCGTACGACGAGCGCCGCGCCCAAGCATATGGTCCTCCGGTTCTCACTACGCCTGCACGAAGATCAAATAACGGTACTGAGAGAGAGGAGGGCGGTACGGATGGGACAAGACGGCGATGTTCGATCTGGTAGGGCCCTGTTGAATTTTCGATGCCTGCGGCGCTGCACATCGTGAGGGCGACGGAACAACGCAACGACAAGTGTCGCGTTCGAGTATCAGGACATCCAGCGTGACTTAGGCCTACATAAGACCTTGAAGAGATATTGAGACAAGCCGTGGGTCGGACAGACGAGACGAGAGTGCATCACTCACAGTTCACTGTTGATTCTACATAGCATGGGTTGCCATTGAGGGCCCCAATGCTGAGTGAAAATTGGTTTTAAGAGTCTGTACAGTCAAGGAAGCAGTGGATATATGTTTGAGGGTGCGATAAAGCCAACGAATCAGGCACTACAGTGTTTGAAATGCTGATGTTCAGGCAGGACCCGTGAAGCTCCCTATAGTTCCTATCCGAAAATAGCGTATTTGAGGGCTCGAAATCG
>CEMG01181630.1:0-18392 GCA_001179705.1 Baeospora myosura
TGAAGGATCGACGAACCCTTCATATTGCGCATATCCTAGATCCACGACAGCCTGAGGTGCTACTGTATTGGTAGGCAACTTGGACGCAGTGGACGAGACATTGAGCGTAAGCAAGAGGAACACACAGTAGAACCTAGTCGATTTGATCATCATGATCTTCCCGCTCCAACTGGGACGAAAGGTATTGACCTCGGTCTGTGTCGATGTACTTGCCCTTTTATGAGAACAGCGGTCTGCATTGACGTCAGCAGACCGCACAGATATCAGAACAGATTCCACTCGGTACCGATATCTACCAGAATAGAATGATCTATTCCCTGATGTTCAACTGATGTTGATGAGACAACTTTTCCCTTGCTATCCGACCGCTTACTTGGCAGCATCAAAAGTTTCAGATGAGACATCTGTACGACTATCAACTGGCAAACAACAGGACATACATTTCCTACACCGTGATCACGAAATGTTCAACATCATCCACTTGCTGAAACCGCCGCTGATATCCTAGGATTGACCGATATTGAACATTGAAATGCATCGGTCGAGGTATGATCGATAATCATTGGGCCGTGTCAACGCTGACGGACTCCCAAAACCTAGAAGCGGGCCGCCGATTGAACAAATTTGTTGCTGGAAGGAGATAGTGCGTAAAGACATACATGCATCTGTCCAACAGAGCTTGTGAGGTTGTGATAGTTTGACAATAGGTAGATTGGCTTCCGTTTTGTTGAACAGCATCTCCACTTTGCCGTCAGACCATGTATCCCAAAGGGGTGCGATGTTGTCCGGATCGCCTCGATTGTTCGGGTTCAGAAACCTGGCGAAGTTAAGTAGAGAATCGGTGAAGGTGGTGTCAAACTGTGTATTATTGTAGGCAGGGACACCATTGGCATTTTGTCTTGAGGGCTCTTTAGCGTTGATGTCCTGAGAATAAGTAGATGACGTGTCTCGCTTACGAAGGCATATAATAGGCCTGGTCCTGTCCATGCTGTCCTGGCGGGATGGCAAACTCACTCTGTTGACGGCAGGCGTCAGCATCACACAGAGGACCGAGGAGCAGTAAAAAAATACCTTGTATGCACGACCGTCAAAGGCACGAAGCAGATAATAGGTAGGACATATAAATATGGCTGATAAAGTGTTTGCATCCAGAAACGAGTGGTGTGGTATGGATATAACAACCAACCTTCTCCCATTATCGCAATGGCTTGGTTTATAGGCGCTCCGATTCCAGTAGTAAGCGGCTGCGGTGGCCTTGTTGAGAATCAAGCTTGGGAGACAGCTGCTGAACGTAGATCGGCAATTGGACGGTGCTGGCGGTGCTTCCGTCCACAAATATGGATCCCTCGAAGGCATTTGTATTTGAATATACTGCTTCCTGAGTGCATTTGTCAGAACAGGATCCCAGAACTTAGAATATTTAAGAGAGATCACAAGTCTGTACTCACCCCGTTGACCTTGCCTTCCCGCAATGCTAGAGTAGCTCTTCGAGTGATAAATGTTCCATCTACGACGGGAACAAATGTAAAGGTGCCGAAGAAACCATTACTGTTCAGTTCAACGTTGGTATTCTCCAAGACACTTGAATTGACTCGTCGGAGGCAGCTCAAAGTATCTTCAGATGAGGAACAGCTGTAGACAAGACCGTATTTTCAAAAGGTGGCCGGTCTTCGATCTGGGTCAAACTTACTTCGCGAGAGATACCGTTTGGCTGTAAAGGGTCTGGGCGGATGCAAGACTCCGCTTTTAAGCCAATCATTCAATAGAAACCAAATGATAACTTTACCTCTGGGATTACATCGTCATAAGCGTATTGTGACGGTAAGAAACTAGAGCTCGTAATGGCAGCTCTGAACAGTGGTGGTGTAGTTTTACCATCGTTGGCGATAACGTGCTGTAGGACAGATCCCGCACCTGCATGTGGAGGAGTGCATTTAGAGAAGAGAGCACCAAACCCTAGAGCATCGATCGCAATAAATCACCAGCAGATTCGCCCCAGATTGCTACTTTTGCGGGATCGCCGCCAAACTTGCTAATCTACAAAGACTGTCAGTCATAGAAGATTCGGGAAGACTGTATGCGTTGGTTGCAAACATGCAATTTACGTACATGGCTTTGGATCCAACGAAGAGCAAATTGTTGGTCCACTGGAACAATGCTGGTCAACAATCCATAGATTTTAAGCAAAGTTCTTCGCAAAGACTCTAAGTCCTTCCCTTCAGAGACAGCCTGTTAATGTTAATATCTGGTGACTTGTGCAGAAGCATCTCTTTCGAATTCGCTTACCGTAAGCAGTTCATCGTTCGTCTTGAATCACAAGAACTAGTGGACTTCTTGTCACTTCCACCGGCCAGACGAGAGGCCACGAGTGGCGAAGACACGAAGGTGGAGAGATTTCAGTACTGCTGTGCGAGGAAGATGTCTAACGTTGGATACACCCTCGAGTTCCTTTTCATGGTGGGCCACCGCGACATTGATCACGTCGTCACAAGCACGCCGTTTAGTGACAGACGCGTTATAGGTGGCATTTCCGACTGTCGGACATTGGCACTGGAGAAGTCATAGGTGACGAGAGTGTGAGAGAGAGTTGGAAAGGGTTTTTCATTGAAGATATCCATGTACATGTCCAGACAAACGAGGGTGAACAAGAGGTTTGAAGAGAGTAATCCGAAAAATGACGGAATGCTCTGGTTATGTAAGCCCCACGTAACCGAGTCTGACGGAGTCATCACGCCGGTACGCTTGAACTTGCCTTGAGATTTATCGCGCAACCTTTATTTATTATGGTGACCTCTGTGTCTCTGTCTGAAAATGACACAGAACCTATCCTACAAGACGACAGCGAAGATGAAATCGACTGGGAAGAAGTTGAAGTCCCCCAGGAGCAACAACATCTCGAGATAACTCTTCAAGCACGTCCGAGGCAAGATACATCCAACAAGTCAGTCAAAGTGTAACCTCAGCTGTTGATTCGTTTGACAGGCATTCTGTAGAAAGAAGGGAGTATCACACGCAGACCGTGTTCTCAGGATAGATTGTCACAAGATACACACTGTCAGTCTTCTCGCAAACGCTTTGGCAAGAAACAAATGGATAAACGACCCTCTGCTACATGTGCGTTTTTCAGACTATCTATCTCTACTGTTAAAGTTGACACGCTTGTGGCACGTCCAGGCCCGTCTCTTGTCTCTAACGCCCTTGCCATTACAAAGCTCGTTTACTGCGATCCACAAGTCTCGAGTGCCGGAACAACAGATGCGAGGACGAATGTTCGAAGCAGCTATCACTCGTCTTGTAGAATGGTGGTTTGGCTCTTTCTTCGAAGTTCTCTCTGAAGGCCACCTCCGGAATCGGACCTTCGACAGCGTACAAAGCAGCCTGGTCTCCCATGGTTTCTCTCCTCAGGTGGGATTAGAGCAGACCATCGAACTCGAAGCCCTTCAGGATATCCTTGACGATGATGGAGAACCCATCCGAAGCTCCAAAAGTTTCATGAAGCATGCTTTGATGCGATGTGGATCGAGGGATGTCAGCTCACAGCTGTTCACTGCCCTGTGTAGAGCTCTGGGTATTCCGACGAGGCTGGTGGTCAGTTTGCAAAGTGTACCATGGCAAGCTGGCGTAGGAAAGCCAAAGCCTAAATACACGAGGAAGGCAAAGGGCAAGGGCAAAGAGAAGGAAAAGGCAGACGATGACGAGGATGGGGACATGGAAGAGGTGGCTATACCGCGTCTCGGCTCCGCTCAACCTTCGTCCTCCAACTTGAGGAATGGTAATAAAGTAATCTTTCCAGGCGAAGGGGAAGCTATGGACAGTGGAATCATAGAGAAGAGCGAGAAGGCAAGGGGGAAGGAAAAGGCCAAACCCAAGCCCGAGATCAAGTTGCGCAAGACGAAGAGCAAAGGCAACGTATTGGGTGGCCCTTCACCGAAAGTTGCTAAAGTAGAGCCTCTAGGTGCGATTTTTCTCCCCCTTGCGCGAAATTCACACTCAGAATCATCTTGCGCACACAGATCCCACAGCTACACCCCCAGTATTCTGGACGGAAGTATTCTCCCGTCCTGACGGTCGCTGGATTCCTGTCGACCCTCTACGTTGCATCGTGAACAAACCAAGAGTTTTTGATCCCTCGTCGTCCTCAACCACCTCTACGCAGAACCGAATGGTTTACGTACTTGCTATGGAAGAGGACGGCTATGGGCGAGACGTCACTAGACGGTATGCGAAGGAGTTTAGTGCTAAGGTGGCTAAGGTTCAGGGGGGTAGTAGCAGTGCTGGCATACGTGGGGGAGGAAGAGGAAGGTTGGCTTGGTGGGAAAGAGTTGTGGGCTCGGTGTCGAGGCCGTATCGACTGGTGCGTGTCTTCCAACCTACCGCCACTATGGTACAGGTTCTGACCTTCCGTATTGTAGCATCGCGATGACGTTGAGGATGATGAACTGGAAACTGCTCAGATCATGGAAGGGATGCCGACATCGATTGGAGGGTTCAAGGACCACCCTTTGTGAGACACTTTGTCCTCTTGCGAACCTTCTTCTTACCCAGATGCCTTTTCACCTAGATATGTTCTTACCCGGCACCTGAAACAGCCGGAAACTATCTATCCAGCCCCACCAGCGACTCCGGAGCTAGGGAAGTTCCGCGGCGAGCCTGTCTATCCTCGATCTTCTGTCGTGTCTCTTAAATCCGCAGAGAGCTGGATGCGAAGCTCAGGACGGAGGGTAGTAGAGGGAAATCAGCCTCTCAAACTCATCAAGATGAGACCGGGGACCGTTTCACGAATGAGAGAGCTTGAAGTCCTCAAAGATGGGCTTAAGGAGGCTGGTCATAAATCACAAGGGGAGAGCGCTGGGAACGAAGTGATGCAAGGCCTGTATGCCTTCAGTCAGACCGAAGTTCTCATTCCAGATCCAGTCGTCAACGTGAGTACCTCTTTCCCCCTATCCCCCTAGCTTGGCTCTAAACAGACTCCATCAACCCATCTTAGGGCAAAATTCCGAAGAACGACTTCGGGAACATTGACTTGTATGTGCCGTCAATGCTTCCGCAGGGAGCTGTTCACGTTCCTTGTTAGCTCTATGTTCATTATCCTCGAATTTCGTGTGACTGACGGACGGGTTGATAAATGCAGTCAAGGGGGTGGTAAAAATAGCCAGAAAGCTAGGTTTCGACTATGCCGAGGCCGTGGTACGTATTTCTGGAAGGTCTTCTATTGGTATCTTACTTTCCATTGATCTCCCTCCCCGATAGACTGGATTCGAGTTCAAGAAACGAAGGGCATTCCCTGTCGTCGAGGGTGTCGTCGTAGCCACTGAGAACGAGTCAGCTTTGCTCGAGGTAGGATCTCCACACCTAATGTCACTATCTTTGTGTTGTATTGATCTTCTCTCTTCTATCACTGCAGGCTTATTGGGAAGCAGAGCAAGATGCTGAAGAGAAGGCCCGCATCAAGCGCGAAGAGCGAGTCATAAAGCGATGGACACGGCTCATACACGGACTCCGAGTTCGCAAGCGGCTGCAAGAACAATATGCGACCACCTCGGAGCAAATTCCCACCAACGAAGAGGGGGTGATAGCCCCAGATAACAATGAGGAGACCGTGCGGGGTTTCATTCTGATGCATGACTCAAACTGATACTTACGTGGGTTTTCAAGGTTGAGCACGATGGCCTTCAAGGGAGTGGCGGGTTCCTTGTCGGAGCAGACGATGTCGTCCAAGCGTATAACTTGCCAAGATATCAGCACCTTGACTCAGGTCCTGAGGTTTCAACTTCTCTACATCGTCCGGACACTACTGCCGTACAGGACACTCAGCTCGTTCCAGAAGAACCCACGGCAATCTCGTATGACCTTGAAACCATGGAAGTCGACTCCGACCGGGACGCGGAGGATGTCGTGCCTCCTGATGTTGCCTTTAATGTACCGAAGTCCATGCGAGAACTGGCGGAGGGTGCCAGTCGGGTGAGTGCCCTACATGTGGATCACAATGAAAATGTGGAGAACGAGGTGGAGGAGTATCTTCCGGTTAAACATGGAGCCGAAATATCTTTCCGCCAAGCCACCACGAGGACCAAGACGGACATCACAACAACGACGAAGCGAGCCAAAAAGGCGTCCGCCAGTCGGCGCCAATCTACCAAGAAAAGAGACAGAGATGAATCAGATGGTTCAGACTCCAGTAGGCAACCTTCGCCTATCAAGCGGAACAGACAAGCGGTTCCGTCTGTCCCTGCAGCGCCTACGCGAGTTCTACGACCTCGGGCCTCGAAGAATTACGCGCAGCTGGCGGACGACGGAGACGGGGACGAAGATTGACAGTACCATGGAATGACTTATTGTACACAAGCCTATACATATCATACCTTTACATGACGCGCAGTGGTAGAGTTACTTTACAGCACACATTGCGTCTTAATCACCCTGTGACTGTAAATGTGACGTACTTGTACATATTATCTACTGTCTACTGTGGAACGTCCACCGCGATAGAGCTGGTGATATCAGAAATGCCTGTGATAGGTGGGAGTAGACATGCGAAAGTGAGGTAAGATGTATGCCCACGAACTTCGGGCATGGCTTTCGATACGTTGATTTTCGTTGCCGATGTAGGGTTGCCGACGACAGGTATTGTCAAGTGGGACGATTCTGGTGCACTCTGGGATACATCGAGATCTTGAGCGTTTGCATGCGCCTCCGCCTCGTCTTCTGGGGCAGGGTCTGAATCATGTGTCTTGACTCGTTTGCCTGCGATGGTGATGTCGTTCTCTAAAGGCTCTTGGTCGGTCTCACCATCCCTTTTCCGTTTGGCCCCATGTCCATCGCTTGACTTTCCCTTCCCAGATGCAATCTGCCGAAGACGTTTTTCCTCACGAACCTGCTCCGCTTTTTTTAGTTTCTCGGAGACCTCGTTGATTGGTTGTAATGCGGGAAGTTGTGAAACCTCGTGGGGTCTGAGCAACGTTTCGTACATCGTGATTTCTGACGATGCAGATAATGTCAACAGGGTTAGCGATGTCAACCGTCATTTAATCGTGGAATGAGTACCTGTAAACCCTGCATCGTTCAGAGCGCTCACGGTGCGCAACACCTGCTCCATACATGGGCTAAAGCAACATATCCGGGTGACGCAATCTTTCTGTGACAAGCATCAGATCCTGATCCCGCCGGAGAAGACTGCTTAAAGATACATACGCGGAGCGCCTTTTTAGCATGTTCTACAGCATCCCATGGTGCGGGAATATCGAGGAATACTGGGATACAGATGATAGATAGGAGGCGTCCTTGATTGGATAGTGTGCACGTACATGAATCAGCTTTATCAGTCACTGTAAAGCCTTCTTTGCAAATGTTCCGGTGATTCAATGTCACATTGTCTGCGAAGCCATGTCGCGCAAATTCTTCTCTATTCGTCGATAGTTGAGGGCAGGGGTCAACACACGGACATCCAGACCGACTAACCTTGCCTTGTTCGCTCTAGTTTCATGGAATTCATAAGACCAAAGGTGACCAGATGTACCAATTGTGCGTATCACAGAGTGTGAAAATGATCCCGATCCCGTGCCTGGATTGAAGCCAGGTTAATACTCTCGATTTGAATCCGAGCTGGACAAGACAGCCACACCTGGACTGAATGTCAGAGGTAGTCTTATAAAGTCAATTGCTTCATGGAGAAAGATCGATCGAAGTATGATCCAATAGAAAGGCAAATAACGTAGAGTGTATTTCTGGGGTCCAAGGGCCTGGGGTCTCGGAAAGTGAAAACGCACCAGCTTCAATGACACGACTTCCCCGTCGTATACCAAGGTATGAAGTAATAAACGCGATGTCTGCTAGGTATAAGATCTGAGTGCGATGGGGAAGGGCCATAGTCCACAGTTCAGGTGTAGGACGAAGGACATGGATGTATCCTTTTCCGGAGCTGGAACCGATCTTGGATCCGAAAGGGATACCAATGAGGTCTGAATGTCGATAGTTGCCGAACTTGCTATTAAAGTCCTTGCCAGGGGTTACGACAAGAGGCTGTAGAAGATCCCGTGTCTGTGGCAATAGGAAGTTCACATCCAAAACGAGTCAAAGAGTACCAAACCAATCACTCACCAGCCATATAATGACCGTGTCGCCAGCAGCAATCTCACGAGCGTTGGACCACATCGTGGTAGGATATCAAAAGAAGTATTGACCTCGACCTGATGGAAGCTTATGGGTAGATCCTCTAACGGACAAAAAGATCTGGGAAGATTGCGGTGGATCTGATCGTGTCTGAGTCAAAGCTCGTGTTGCCCGCCCAAGTTATTTATGGTTCCTTCTGCAAGGCAACCTGGCAAATCTCCAAGAAAGAGAAAGGGCCAGGTAAGATGGAGTAAGAGAAACCGCAAGGAGCTGAAAGAAACTTACGGGGTTGTATGTAAAGTGAATTCAGGGTTGAAAATTGTACGGCTTGTGTACGGCTCGAAAGCCGCGCCAGATGCATGGACAAATTGGTGGCGGTGCTATAACCTTCTTGTCAGATTTCTTCAAGCTTCCTTCAATCTGCCTTATACAAATCCAGGATTTACGATTCTTTGAGCAACTGATCCCACCGCAGATTACGAGCTCCATGGCTTGTTAAGATCGATACCCCTGCTTTCCACCAGATACCTTTCGTCAGAGTGCCTCTTACAGCATCTCACAGTCTCCCACACGCGCCTTGCCTCGCCCTATGGATTCCAGTCCTCCCTGTGTGTCATTTAGTGCGTATTGCGTGTCTCGGATGACGACAGCATTGAGTCTGATACCCTTGTCTCCAGTCGGAATAGTCGACTTTTCTCAAGAGGTACATCACTGAGCCACCGCTGAGGTCTGAGTTCTGAAAGTTGGATGATTGCGTAGGCCCGATGGTTGTTCATGACAGACTCGGTCACTGACCTCCTTGGTAACATTGCTACCACTTTTTTTCTCTCTATCCGTCTTCAATGATCTATCTCTTACGGTCAGGTTTTGAGCCCCACGAATTGTACGGGCGCCCATCTCTGGAGTTAGTGCATCCGGATGAGTTTGGACGTGTGCGACAGCTGCATTAGTACGTCTGGCCACCGCGGTATATTCTCAGTTAACTCATCTTGTGCTGTAGCGACACAATCAAGCAGGATAAGGCCGCGGTGCTGGTTTACCTCAGGATGCGGCACAAAGATCCCTACAAGGGCTACGTGCTTTGTGGTATTGTTGGTGTGATCCTTCCCTTCTCTAAATCTTGCTCATTTGTATCCCGCACAGTCTCGGTTCGTTACCTTGTTCGTCATCACGACTAGCGCAAACATCTCAAGTGACTTTTCTCAGTACTGTTGTCCACAATGTCTTGGTTGGGAGCGTATCTTTCGCCAGTCCCGGTGCCAAAGCATTACACAATGCCTCCACGGCTCAAGAGATCACAATCATCAGCCCAGGAGCAGCTGGCTTTGAGTTCAGGGTTAGACATTCCCATACTTGCACGAAACATCTCTCTTATATCAGGTTACAGCGTTGGAATGATCCTTCACCTATGCCTCCGAGCCCTGTTCCCGCAACCATTGCGTCTCCCTCTCCGCCGTCGCCATCACGATCAACATCTGCTTGGGATACTCCCAGCCCCGGTCCAGGTGCACAGGGTCGACCTCCAAGGGAAAGATCCGAACCATTAATAACCTTCGACCCACTGCCATCCCAGTCTTTCAGGACGGCCTTCATTTTGGACCGCTTCTCCGTCAACTGCACCATTATGTATTGCTCCAACGACCTTCTGCTGTCCTCCTCATCTTCCATGACCCGAAGCTTTTTCGATTTTGTGGCTAAAAAGGATGAAGAGATCGTGAGGAGCTGGATCGATGTTATTAAGGGTTGGGGAGTCAATGAACGAGGGCAACCTAGCGATGGTGGATTCGGATTTGGGCGCTTCTCGTTAATCACCGAGGGACGAGACTCAGTGTACGTCCATGGCTTCGAGGGTCAGGCGTGCCTTTCCTTCTGGCTAACATCGTTCTTTCCCAGGACGCGAGTGCCAGAACCACCACCGTCCCGTCATAGACATGGCTCGACATCTCGTAACCGACCACCCAAGGCAAATAGTCGTCCCAACGCGGCTGCACCTGCTGGTCGTGCACGCGCACCAACCTCACCGTCCCCCGAGGGAGACTCTGCACAGATATCCGTCGACGCCATCTTTTCGGCACATTCTGATGGACTCATGGTTATCCTTCGACGAGCGACGTAAATTTCCTATCCGCCTTATGCCTCTCTCATGATTTACGATGCTGTTCTGTCAATTATCCTTGTATCCGTACGTACCTTCTTTGACGGGAGAGCTCTTGGTTTCCTCCTTCCGGTCTATCGTCAAGACTCATCTTGTGCATCTATGTTTTGTGTACATCTTAGTCCATTGCTCTCGAACTACGCTATTACCTACTGTTCGTCACGGGAATACCCCTGTTGTCTTGTAGATTATGAGGGCACGTTCAGGTTTTCTTGTATATATGTTACTATGCTATCGGACATCTATATGCTTGTGTGGCCACTGGATCATTGCCCCTGCCAATCTCAACCTTCCAAAAAGTCGAACCGGGGATGTTGATCGACCAAGCTCCCGGGAGAGTGCTGTCAGGTCTTCAGGCCTCAGGTCCGGTGGAAACACAGATTCTTGGTGATCAGCCACAAGGATGCAAGATTTGTTGAGATCTGGCCTCGAGGCTCAGCGGGCGCTTGTAGAAACCTCAAGGAACATGCAATCTGTCACTTGAGTTCGCTTCATACAAGTTACAACCAGACATTGGAATCGGCTCTTGCTATTGTCATTACACGAGCACCTCGAAGCAGAGCACACATTCTCTATCCAATAAAACAAAGGCTCTGGGTGCTCACACCGCAACACCGATGCGATAGAAATCTGGTGCCCAAGCGCTAGGATTCGAAATCTGGATAGTGTTGGTCTTCCCAGCGGTGAAACCAGACAATGATACGAGATATCCGCTGAACAAGATATCCCAACTCTGCAAAAAGCAATGTTCAATCACCTACAATTTAGACTCGGGAGAGACAGGCAAGAACTTGCCTGCGCAGAGATAGGCATCTGGACTTGCACTGCAGTGCCTCCATTGACACTGAAGTACGCGTTACGACAATTCGAGCATGCCGTATTGCCGAACACAAAGTCGCCGTTGATATAGTCGACAGAAAGAAGTTTTGTGCCACCGGAGGAGCCGCCATCGACACCTTTGATAGTCAGTGTTCCACCGTTTCCGACGTTCCCGACGACGGTGATGGTTGAGTTGACTGTACGTGTGTTGGCACCTCCGGCAAGGGTGTTAGTGGATGCTGATGCTGCGTAGTAGGTGAATGTGGTTTGAGCTGCAGTTACACCACCGGTCAGCTTCAAGACGAGCGATCCATGAGCAGCGACAGTAGCAGTGTACCTGCAAAGGGAGTGACGTGAGTAGCTTCTTCCTATCGGGCATCAGTCACTCACGAAGTGGTAAGTTTTCCTAATGCGGCCCCAGTGATCAAGTCGGTACCGGTGGCTGAGGTGAACCCGACATCGGCCAAACTGAAGGTTAGAGACCGAGATGAAGCTTGGAAGTTGATGACGACTACCACATTCGAAGATTCGAAAGAATCGATTAGCAAACATGAAGGTCATCAATCAGATGCGGCTTTCATACCTGCAACCGTAGACCCGTCTGCTAATGGTCCAGCCCATACATCATGGTCGTTTGTATATCGGCGCTTGAAGGCGATAGATTTTCCAAGGGAGTCTTGCTATGGCAAGGGTAAGCATTGTCCTGTGCGCTGAAAGTGATACGGACATTCAAAGCAATGATCCTGGTATTCTTCAAGATGCTCAACGTCTGCGAAGACGGGTTACTGAGGTCAGTTGAGATGATCAAAGGGGATTTGACGGCGGCCCAAAACGCAAACTAAAGTCCTGGAGCGTCAACATCATTCTGTTCATCAACAATACGAAAGACTTGCGTGGGTTTGCTGTTCGTCAGCCGACAGCCCAGAATTTCCTACTTCCAGCATATCAAGATCATTCCACCCTCCGGGACCGGCGAAACCGGTAATGGGAACAACTTGATTGATGATTCGGAACAGGTTATCCCAGGATGCTGGTGGACCGATATCGTTCCTGCACACCAGATGAGTTCGGGGCAAATCGAGCAAAACCTGAACAACGTACGAAATTCTCCAAGAATTCGCAACATTCGAAGCGGGCCATCGCGCAGGATCCTATATATATAAATGAAGTGTGAGCAATAGTTTACTCTGGAACGCGGCTCCAATACCTGAACGCCCCATTCACAGGCCGAGAAGACTATTGGGCGGCCGGTGGCTGCTAAAGCATCTCTCATGGCCGTGTAATGTGGCTGCACAACTGTTTAGTCTGAAATTGTGCATCATCAAAGAGGTTTCTCACTTGGATCTAGGAGACACGGTAGGGATGGGGAGATGTGAGTGAGAGAACGGGACATCTTCCGAAAGAGCACATACTGAAATTGGAGGATTGAAGTCCACGAAGTCGGTTTTGTTGACGGCGTAACAATTGTCGTACTTGAGATAATCAGCACCCCAACTTGCGAAGCTTTTGGCATCTGAAGCTTCGAAGCCTAGGGAGCCTAGGTAATGTGCGGTACCTCCCACAAAGTCACAAGCATAGTAGCCACTAGAAGATAGAGATGTGTTAGCAGCAGAGCTGGGTAACAGGAGAGCAGACGTACCCGTCAGAGTAGACGCCAAACTTCAATCCAAGACCGTGAACGAAACTGGCTAGCGCGGGAACACCGGAGGGAAGGATGGTGGTGTTCCATGTGAACCCGCCATTTGAGTCACGGGTCGTTCCCTGCCAGCCACAGTCGCTGGAACAGCATACCTAGGTCAGTATCGAAGTCCGCGGAGCAGCATTACGTGCATACAGGTTGAAATATTGATATCCCAAGGCGCTCAGCCCAAGGCTAACCAGACTGTTTGCAGAGGCATGATACTGCGCTTCTGTGGTGGCGCATCTGTGGGGCAGGGATTTGAGCGTCAATCGAAACCACAAATGGAATAGAACGAACAAAAATGCATTGTATGGGTTCCATCCCATCGCAGGAGTCTTGGATAGCCCGTTATTCAGAGCAAAACTGGTGGTGGTCAGACATAGTGCAAGAGACACCGAAATCCAGAATTGCATGTTTGTAGCCTGGTAGGAAGGATGATTGACGCAGGAAAGATGGCTTGCGACGATTCGAATCAAGTTCTCTTTTTCTGAAAGGTGGACGGTAAAATATACTCCTTTGACGGGCCGTGCGTGCACATAAGACGTTCATCGAAGTGCTTCTTGCGCGGTCCGCTAAGAATCGAATGTACGAGGAGAACCATCATTGTCATGTGAGGAGGAGTCCACGCAATGCACATCCACCCATGCAGCTGAGTAGAATGTCGGTAGAATTCCAGTTGATATTTGCTGGTGGATGTAAGCCTTTAGAAGCTATTTATTTGAAAGAAGACAGCTCTTCGGATGATTGACGATAATATCGATTGATCATTGGCCAGGGCTGTTGTTTATATTAGCTTCGGAACATACAGTCGTCGTCGACTCCATGGTGTCTTGTTGGGAAACATGGATCATATGGCCAAGCCTGGCAAACCGTACTCCATATTTCACGACAAGAGAAGAAAAGCCAGTCTGAGGAGTCGGATGTTGGTCTGATGAGCCGCGAGCGGTTGACTTCGAAGGAGCCTGGGAAATTCTGACTCTTTGACTTGCTTTTGACTGTCATCTTCACTTGGTCATACCTTCTCCATTTTTGCCTATGTAGTTCAGATCCTATCTACTTGACTGCGTCTGGACTCTGCAGGCAGCAAAACGATCAGCGAGCAGGCAACGAGACTCAAAATATGGGGGAAATAATACATTCGTTGTAAGTATTCTGTGTTCTGCCGTATGCCAATGTTTCGACGCGTAATATCCTTTTCTGAGGCTTGTGCGATGATCTTCTCTTGCACGCTGAGCCAGATGCAAGAGAAATACGTGTTAACGTTGCTATTGCTGACACGACTACTTACCGGTATCTTTCACCTAGGGTGGGTCAAACAGGGTTCGGGCGGTACCGTACGATCAATGCCTGACGACTCACGNNNNCACGAGCACCGCAGGATCCCTCAAACTTTTAGATTATGTTAGGTGGGTATAACAGTGGAATACGTAGGCTTATGTTGCCCTCGCAGTCCTGAAGCTGTGTATCTATATGGTGTGCGCAACATGATTCGAACGAAAGCTTGAACGTCTGGACCACCACATCGTTTTCTTGATCAGGCACATTGATTTGCAGACGATCGGGAATGACAGCAACACAGCCACCTCATCTGAGGGTCTTTCTGTTTTTCGCTTGTTTTTCGCCCACTTTCGTTTGTCAATCAACGACTCAAAGACTCTACAGAAAGGCGTCCACTAGGTCCCCCATCTAGCAAACTTATCCATGGGCCTGACCTTCGAATGCAACATTTCCTGGCAGAATTGTGCTGCGCTCTATCCGGCTGGGACCGGTTCAGTACCAGCAGGAGCTGACTTCACAAATACATCCTGTGTGCAGGATCTGCGTTTGCCAGGCAGCATAGGAAGATGCGGATGGCCAGGGGCTCCATGCTCCATCTTTCCCGACGTGGAAAATACTCCCAGCAATTGTGCAGGTGGTGAGTTAGTTTTGCTTAGAGTATCTCAACCGTCGCTTACCGGTCTAATGCCTCGGTACAGGCGCCAGGGGCCTTTGTCACAACGGTGTCTGCGCTGGGTCAGTATCTTATTCAACTCAAAAAATATGCAAGCTCAATCGGCATTACATTTTCTAGCGCTCCTGGAACTATTTGTGGAGGAAAGAGCACCATACCAAATGCTTGCAGCTGTAGGTTATTCTTCGGTTCACCTTTACTACTGTGGCTTACAATCTTTCACCAGATGGAGTCGGATGTGCTGGCGATACGGGTAACACGACAGGAATTTGTGGTGGAGAAGGGGCGATGATTCAGGCCAATGAACACCTGGTGGACAACTTTGATTTTGGCAGGGACTATTGTTTATCTGGTGAGCCCTTAACTACAATCGCATGGACGGCTCTTCAATTCTGTATGCAGGGAATGCAAGTGCACTGTCTTCTGTTTATGCTTGCACCAGTGGAAACTTGACCATCTCCGGCATCCCAGCTTCGTACTCCAACAGTATTGACGCTGGCACAGGGCCAGAGTTATACATTTCCACGTCCGACTCTTCTTCCCAGACAACGGAGTTTGTCGCCCCTGCTACGACATCCACGCCCTCGGTCACGGATTCAGTGCCGACAAGGGGGACAAACCTCAGCGCGATTATAGGAGGGGCTGTGGGAGGGGTCGTATTTCTGCTCATCGTTCTCTTCATTCTTCTATGGTGGAAACGCAGCCGTAAAAATAAAGCCGCGCAACGTCCTCCGGGCTTCGACATTTTTGGTGACTCCGACACACAACTTCCCACAACGCAGACTCGACAGAGTGTCTCGTCTGGACGGCAACCACCTGTTACTTACGCGGAGCTTCCATCAGAAGAGCATGTAGAGACGCGCTCAGAATACCGGCAAGGCGTCCTCCCGAGTCTCAGTGGGAGAATGAGTAGCGAAATGGGCGAGGATGGCAGCAACCAATCAGTTCTCCTGTCTCCTCATACGACCCTCACCAGCTCTAGCAAAGCATCGTTCAACAAGACATCTCGATCCCCTTCTTCCAACACATTGCTCTTCAATCCTGCCGTTCAAGCGACGAACTTTACAAATATGCAGAAAGCTTTGTCACCTCCACTACCCCTCTCTTCCCCACCCTCGAGCTCTACAACAAACATGTCCAACAATTCAAATCCTCCTCCCGCTTTTCACCAGCCGCCGGCGGACCTCATTGATCCAAGTCGTAACTCAGATGCGGAGGCACGTCTTTTGACCTTACAGAATGAAGTAGCGGCGCAGTTAGCGGAGCTACGTGCACGGCGTGGCACGAATTCTGGCGATGTGGATGAACCACCACCACAGTATGATTACGCTTGATTCACATGTATATTTATCTATCATTATTCTGATTATGTGACATCGTGCTCCCTTTTGTAACAGTGATAGTCTCTCGATACATTGAGGGTGCTGTCTGTGACGCTGGGGTTTGAGGTCTTTTCGCGAGGATCAAACGTTGACCAAACGCAACTGGTTATGAACTCTGAACTCTATGATCATGTGTGCATCGCTGCATCGCTACTTTGAAAGAACCACAATGACGGACCGGACGATGATATCAGTATGTCAGGAACAACATGGTAAGGTGAAAGGATGCTAGTAAACGGAGGATGAGATTCCGGAAGTGTGTGCGGGAAAGGTGCGGGGTTTGGGGTGACATGCGAGTAGCTCGCGTGCCATGTATATGTACACGGGGAGCCTGCCCATGGATGCGACAACTCCCCAACTGGTCCGGCGGAGAAAACGGAACAATGCGCATGTACATGTCGTGGATAGTCGGGGGCAAAATGTAGCAGAAAAGGGGTGCAAAGAGACACAACGATGCAGCAACGGAAACTGGGAGACAGGCTATAGCAAACAACAGGCAATCGACGGAGAGATCCAAAAACACAACAAATCACATAGCACACACACTCGTAAATCGTAAGCAACTCTATATCGTCTCCACCTACATCACCTGGGTTCGCTCTATCACAGCTGTCCTCCAGATCTCTACGTTGGTTTGTAGTAAACCGTCGTCATATACTTCTTCTTGTATCGCACTGTTCCTCCAACAGCTAGCACCCCATTTCTGATGGCACTTGTGCTCAAGTGATGAAGCACGACGTGACTCGGCACAGGCAGCACACTGGTGTCGTCGGCAATGACTGTATCATCGGCAAGTGGTGTGCTGTTGAGTCCATTGATCCCGTTGAGCGTCGACTGCGAGGTCGATTGCGGGGCGTGAGACGCGTTGGGAGTGCTGACTGAGGTCGGGAATGCAGGAGTGGTTGAGACAGGGGTGCCTGGTTGTAGAGAGATGGAGGGCGGCAACGACCCACCGCTTCCATTCGCCAGCTGCTGAGGCCCAGGCAAGGAGGAAATAGTGGGCGACGCCTCCGTCGACGCATCAGCTGAATTCGACGCTGTCGAATTGTCGGCTGTAGAGGTCCCAGCCGTGGGAGTAGTCGTATCATCAGCCGTCGGAGTAGCAGGGGTAGAAGTACTTGTAGGAGGGGGAGACGAGGGAACAGGAGGAACCTTCTCAGCCACTCTACGATCTCTCCTCGTTCCCCTCACAGGCCGCCTCTCCTCCCTACCTCCGCTCCTGACTCCTTGTCCGCCTTGTCCCGCCCCAATGACACTCCCTCCTGGCCCCGGAACGCCCCCAGGCGTGTTCGCTGCACTTCCCGTCGGGTTCCCTGGATAGCTTCTCATATTCAAAATCAGCTTCTCCAGGTGCCTCGGCAACCCGGGGGCAGGCGGGATCTGTGGTAGTGGGATAAACCCGGAAATGACCTGAGTTTGCTGACTCGCGCCATTATGCGTATGCCCACTTCGCCCTCTCCCCCTATCCTTCCCTCTCCCGTGTCCGTCCCGATCACGGTCCCTGGCCTGCTGCTCTTGAAGCTGTTGCTGCTGCTGCTGCTGAGCGGCGAGGTAAACATCTTCTTCAACAGCAGCCTCAACCAGCTCCAATGGGATCTCCGTAGTCCACTTTGCAGCAGGTCTCTTTCCCCCGCCACTCCCACTAGCATGTGGAGGACTCGACGAAGACGCAGCCGCTACGCCATCGTGGTCCTCGTGCTGGTTAGGTGCCCCACCCCGATGATCTTCCCCATCGCCATTCGACGAGTCAGCACTCCAGAAACTATGCCCCGTGTGGATGGGCGGACGCGGAGCTTTCGGAGTAGATGCTGCTGTAGCAGTCGCACTGCCGGACGAAGACGATATGCCGTTCAGGTTGATCTGCATCTTTATCGGGTGTGTATGACCTTCTCCTGGTGACGAGGCGACTGGAACGCCTTCGCCGCCACCACTGACGCCTCCGTCGAGCCCCACTGCAACGTAGTTGGCGAGGCTGCCTTGGTCGTCGACGGCGGTGAGAAGGTCTTGGGCGACGCGCCACTGGTCGTCGACGAGGAAGCGGAGGTGGTGCGTTCCTGGAAGGAGGGGGATGGTAATTGTGTGTGTATCGGAGGTGGGAGATCTGACAGAAGGAGGAGCGTGTTAGTTAACTTCAAGAAGACGGACTGAAAGGGAAGGTGAAGAAAGGAAGATTGTCGGAAGTGGCGTGGAAGATAGCATCGAAAATGTAACGAAAATAAAGGAGAGAATAGGTGGTAAGGTGGGGGATGAAAGCGATCAGAACAAGGGCCAAAGAATGACTGCAATGAAGGATTA
>CEMG01181634.1:18066-28548 GCA_001179705.1 Baeospora myosura
GACCTGCCGCTCTGCACGGAGATAATCCCCACATTCTCTGTGCTGCGCTACCGAAACTAATCTCAACAGCAGACTGCCACGTCAACAGCTATTCGAAAGTATTCAGAAGTCTACTAGACTGTAGGCATCCATGTTCGCCTTACGCCCGTATTCCTTCATGGAAATCTTCTTCAGGCTTGACCTCTGACTACCATTCGCCGTGTCAATGAGCGCTGGCGAACAGTGCTTATTGCCTGTCGCTTATATATTTCCCTCCTGCCTACTGACCATGTATCCGAAGTCGCTGTACCGTCGCCCCATTCGTTCACGATGTCGAAAGGCCCTGCAGAGATCGCGTAAGTTTATTCAGTTCGCATTCTGGCACTCTCGCTGACCATGTGAACGTGTCTTTGCAGGCACGGACCTATGCTAATTGGCTTCGTTTTCAATATTCTCTTGTATGGAATTATGATCACCCAGGTGTATCTATATTTTACAACCTTCAAACAGTGAGCATGACGAGCTTGGACGAGCACTTTCTTTACTAATTTGAACTTACGACTACTTAATCATCTTTAGAGACAGAACGTGGATGAAGATCTTCGTAAGGATTAGCACTATATATCGAAGTCCAGCGAATTCAGAATTGGCTATGTAGGTTGTGGCCCTGTTTCTTGCAGACACGGTCAACGCTGTATTCGATTTTGTGTACATATACAAGTCTCTCATCATTCACTTCAGTAGGTTGTCGTCCCTTATTTCTGCCATCAACCGGTTCCTGACTGTTCCGCAGACGACGTTCCTTTTCTCGCTCAAGCAGATTGGGGTGAGTGCAACCTTTCTCAGGCCATTTCTTTTTTGGTCCGCTCACGATCGACTTAACAGTCTTTGCAACTGGTAATTTGACTGATCATCCTTTTATTCCAAGCTCATCTGCTAGCCGCGTCATAGATCCTGCCATTACCGTCAGTATAGTTGGTATGACCTGTGCGCCAAGTCTCTAAGCATCCAATCACAGGGTATCATTGCCACCCTCGTACAGCTTTTTTTTGCGTGGAGAGTCAAAATCTTGACCAACAAATGGTGGCTTGCTGGCTTGGTTATCTTGTGTGCTATAGCAGGAGGCGGTAAGTATCCTCTTGCCTTGTCAGATTATTCAATATCTGAGGTTGTTTCTCGTACAGTTGGAGGGATCGTCACCGCCGTTGAAGTCGGGTTCACGCCATATTTTGTTGACTTTAGACATTTCAAGGTATATATTGACGCCTTGCTTGGCATGCATCTACTTATTCTGTGTTTAAGGCGGTTGTCATCCTCTGGTTGGTGGCTGAATGCCTCGGAGACATCTTGATAACCTCTATTCTGGTTTGGCACTTGTGAGTCGTTTCCTACATATCCCTCATTGCACAACTCATTCATGCGTATATAGGGTAAGTCATTTGTGCCACATTGTCGAAGCTGCCATTTGACTCCTGTATCAGAAAAAGCATAAGACTGGGTTCCAAGCTTCGGACCGTCTGGTGGATCGTATAATTCGACGTAAGTACATTCTGCCTTGATGCTCTTGCGTAGTCATACAATATTGACTTGTCATACGCAGTGACGGTTCAGACTGGCCTCATCACTGCAATGTGCGCTAGTCTCGACCTGGTATTCTTCTTGACCGATGTGAGCAAGAGCCGGTCACTCTCATATGCTTCTGAAGTCTCAGGGAATTCTAACTGAATCTTTGCGATACAGCCTACCGGAACGTGAGTTATCTAAAAGACCTGGTGTTTTTCTACGCTCAAGGATGCCTTGTGCCTGTAACGCAGTCACCTCATTTTCAATTTTCCATTGTCCAAACTCTACACCAATTCGTTGATGAGCAGCTTGAACTCACGCGGGGGATGGAAATTTGGAAATGGATCAGGATTGGCTGCCTCTCCGCATGGCGGATCTTGCCCACCAGCAGCAATGTGCTCAGCGGAGCAATGCAAGACGGTGAGTTTTATTAGCGCGAGTCAACTTTTGGGCGCCATAACCCCATCTACAACTGATGCCCTTCAGAACGAGATCGTGCACTTTCATGGGACTGGCCCGGAAGTTTTCGTTCATGTTGAGTCACATGAAATGCGGGACATTGAACGGAGAAGAAATTCGGGTGCTCGAACTTACACGTCTGGGTCCGCTCCAGATGAGAAGTCGCCGTCGACTCTCCAGGTGCGAGACCAATTGCAAAGTACATGGGAAGATGACTCGGACGTGCAACACGGTGTTGGCAGGATAAATAGTAGCAGCGAGGATGGCACTGGTATCGTATAGGCCATTGCGTGAAAGTACACGGTGTATGGGTCATAAAATATCAATCAATGTATGCTATCGACCGGTGGTGACACGCGTAACAGTGTGGCGTTGTTCAACTTGTTGTGGCGGTCGAACGGTTTCTGCGGACACACTTCACGTCAGAAGCTGAATGGGATCCGCCTATAGGGAACGCAGAATGTCGACAGGCAGCATGGCTTGTGGGCTAGGTTTTCCCTACACTAAATTGTACAATGCAGTGATACATTTGATTTTATATACAACATATCTACATCTTACGCACCGATGACTGCGATGGGAGTAGCCCCACCGAGGGTGTTTGCGTACTGGAATTCGTCCGAGTTCTCATGCTGCATGGCTCGTGGTCAGGCCAGGCGTCTGATGTAATGAGAAGGACTGCAGACGTACCTCCCATAGATCAATCGCGACTTGACAGCTTTCTCTCACAACACGCGGCGAGTCGTCACGAGTCATCCATTCCTTCAGATGAGGTAGTACTTCGGGTGTACCTATACCCCCAAGAGCCTCAGCAGCTTCATGACGGACCATATCGGACTCTTTCGAGTCTTTCAACACCTCGACGAGGGAGGGCACCGAGTGAGGTGAAAGTAGTTGGCCGAATACAAAGGCGATCTCATGCCTAAGGAAATTGGCGTGAGTATGAGCACGATATACATACGTGGGACGCACTTGAACAAAGCACTTTCGTCCGTGAATCCGGAAGCGAGTGCTTCGACGGCGGCAGGCGTTCCAATGTTTCGCAAAGCAAACATTGCACGATATCGCTCGAACAGAGGTCGCTGAGTGTCGAGTAGCTGCGATTGAAGAGATTTTATGTTCGAATCGGACACGGCCTCAGGTTTTAGTGCTCCTGAAAGGAGGCCTGAAGTAGCAGGAGCGGGATCGACGGATGTGTAGAGTCTTTGTGGACGGATTAACAGGGCTTCAAGCGGTTTGGGCGATAGCTTACGGTATATTTGACTCATCAAGACTGCTCCAATGCTTTTTACCCTCCTCCGAGTTGTCCCACTCGATCTTGGCGATTGCGATCTCACATGTTTCTCGGACTGCTCGTTCGGGATCGGCCAAGTATCGTCGCAAGATCGGAACAGAGTCCAGGGATGAAATGGCTCCAAGAGCCTCAGCAGCCTATCTCATATTCATAGTCGTCACCAAAACCCTTGTCTGCCACGGAGAAAGACATACCTCATGCCGCACCATTGGGTCTTCGGAAGAGTCTTCCAAGACGGATTCCAGAGTCGGAAGAGCTGCCGAATCTTTCATTTGCCCAAGACAATATGCCAATTCATGTTTTAGAAGAGCAGAAGGGTCTGTGAACCCTGTATAGCCAAAGCCCGTTTATTTGTCTGAAAATGACTTCAGAAAGAATGGGAAACAGACCTTTCGATATTATTTGAACGGCCTCTTCGGATTTTAGAGCCTTCAGCGTGAATAGGGCACGAAATCTCTCGTGCAGAACAACATTTCCAGGTGTATTGAGCAGAGCATCTTCGAGGATCTTGAGTTCAGAAGGGGACACTGTTATGGTCATTTCAAGCGAAAGAGAAAATGAGTCGGACTTTGAAATCCCACATTTTTCTCCTCCTCCCCCTAACCACACGATCTTAATTCGTCTGCCATGCCTAAATCAAAAAGATCCAAAGTGGGTCAGTGAAGTACACTTTGCGGCTATCTATATGTTCTGAAATTATGCTCCAGTATCGTTGACCAAGGTCGCGAAAAAGACGAAGGAGCAAAAGGGTGCCATGATGAACGAGGTACGATCTCATTCTCTGGCTCAGACCTGCAGGATGACACTGAAAATTCTCCAATAGGTTCAGGCGAGCTCTGACAAGTGGAAATACTGCTGGCTTTTTGAAGTTGGCGCCATGCGCAACGCCCATCTCAAAACGGTGCGGCATCTGTGGAAGGAGTACGTTTATTTACTTCAATGGCATCTCCTATACTCATAAAAATCTCGTAGCACTGCCCGGATATTCTTTGCGCGTGGTGCTGTTATGGCCAAAGCTCTTGGGACTACACCGGAGGAAGAACATAGGCTGGGACTGCATAAGCTAGCCAAAGTATGTCCGCACAATTTTCCTGCAATGCAAAACGTCTGACACAACATTTAGCAAATAAAAGGCCAAGTTGGGCTGATCTTCACGGATACAGAACCGCAAGAGGTCATAGAATGGTTCGCAGACTTCCAGCAGCCTGATTTTGCACGAGCAGGAAATCTTGCGAGCCGAACGGTTATTCTACCTGTCGGACCCGTCATGCGACACCATTCGGACCCACCAGAACCCTTCCCTCATAACGAGGAACCCCAATTGCGAAAACTCGGCCTCACCACTTCGATGACCAGAGGTGTACCAACACTTTCCAGCCCACATCAATTGTGCGAAAAGGGGAAAACTCTGACTGGTGAACAGGCCCAGCTCCTGAAACTCATCGGGGAGAAGATGGTGGTGTTCAGGGTAGGGCTCATTGCACGGTGGGATGCATCATCTGGTGAGGTGCTGCAGATCGAGGGTGCACGACTTCCTGCGGAAGAAGTAGCTGGTGGGGACGAGGATGAGGAAGCGATGGCTGAGTAGATTCACACTTTCGTCTCGTTTGTCTGTATGTTAGATCTGTGCACATATATCTTCATAATTGTACCTTGCCTGAACGCTGAGTCTGAGAGAATCATAATGGATTGGTACAATGAGCACAAGGTGGTGTCTTCTTGCGATACTGAAATGCCATATGGTCACGTCTTATTCGCCTTACCCCGTTCGACTTGCATCTCCGCACAATCTCAGCTTCACGGCGAATTGAGAACATTGACTGGAACCCATGAGGTTTCCGTTCACTTTGCTGGGTCTATCGACCCAAGTACCCTTTCAAGCTCAACCACAATCGAACCCTCACAGTGTCATGCCTCGTCCTAGACCTACCGCCAACGCGTTCGCGCTCAAGGAGGGAGCTGACATCTTCTCCCCGAAGGACTTGGTTGAATTGGGAAGACCTGGAGCAGGTGTCGCGAGTCAAGCCGGTGACTTCGTGTTGGTGCCCTATTCGAAGTACTCAGCTAAAGAGGAGAAGTGAGTCTTGCGCTTGCCACCGAGTCTACCACCTCAATGGCACGACAGAAACAACAAATCTATCTTCATAGCGCCCTTGGATTCCGATGTGAAACCTCTGGAGATCCCTGTTCGTCGTACTGTCAAATCACCAATCTGTCCACTACTCATGATATGTATCACAGCTTCCGAAAGGTGGCGAGGCGTTCTGGCTGGACGGTACAACGGTTGCCCATGTCGTCGAAGGAGACGACACGAATCTTGAACTCTACGCCTTTAGCATCAAGTTCTCAGCCCAGGCAGGGATCCTCACCGCCGTGGACCACCCCACCCTCATTGGCTCCTTCCCCACCACCACTGCTACCAACTTCCGTTTCTCACCGGTATCCGGATACCTTGTCTTCTCAGACTATGTCTACGAGGACGGAAATCTCACGTCTGTCGTCGAGCAGGATAAGGCCTGGGAATCGCGCGGGAACTCTGCATTGGTCTATGATTCGACCTTCGTGAGGCACTGGGACACCTGGAATGGCCCCAAGAAATCTTCCCTGTTCAGTGTCCGTCTTCGCAAAGATCCCGACCACAAATGGCACTTTGGACCGAACTTTAACAACGTTCTACTTGGAACTGGACATGTAAGACACTCCATCCCGCGAAGTTATCGCATCATTTCGCGATGTTGAATTGTAATACGTAGAACGCCCCGGTTGAGCCATTTGGAGGTACAGACGACTTCGATATCTCGAGCGAGTCGATCCTCTACACTACCAAAGATCCTGAACTCGATGAAGCCACGCACACCAAACAGAATGTGAGCTCGGCGCAACTCTCAAACAATGTGTGCTCATGAGCTTCCTATATAGGTCTACATCGTGGATATCAAAGGAGAGGGAAAGCCTCGAGAACTCACTTCCGGCTTGCAAGGCGCCACACACAGTCCGGTGCTCAACGACGCTGGTACCAAGGCAGCCTGGTTGGAACTTGACGAAGACGGCTATGAAGCTGACAGGTCGGTTCAGAGTACCTTAAGTTCATATTATCTGACCAACGCATAACTCGAACGCTAGGTTCAAGATCGTCATCTACGATCTCAAGACTAATGTCCGGTTCACTCTCACGCAAGCTTGGGACAGATCCCCCGACACACTCGCTGTGAGTCCAATCACGACATCTGCATCACACTCTTGCTCACATCATGCTGCCAACTTCAGTTCTCGAAGAAGGGCGACTTTATTTATTTCACTGCCGGTGACCACGCCAAGGTCAAGACCTATGTATTGCCCATTCCACCGACACCTGAGAAGTCGACAACCGACCCTCATTTGCCAGCCAAGTACACCACACCCGTCGTCATTACCTCGACCGGCGCAGCAAGTGGACTTCAGACCCTACCTTACGGCAGAGCCATTATCAGCCGGTCGTCATACACGAGTCCCAACGATGTATACCTTATCTCTGGTCTGAATAGCCTAGAGACGGAGATCCTCCAGAGCGACGAGCCTATCACGTTCAAGGGTGACGTCAGGCAGGTGACACGGTTCACAGAAGACTCATTGCACGGGAAGAAACTGAGTGTCGGCGAAGAGTTCTGGTTCAAAGGCGCCGAGGACAAGGATGTGCAAGGGTGGGTATTGAAACCGAGAGGCTGGACGGAGGGGGACAAGAAGAAGTGGCCTGTCGTGCTCCTCATTCATGGAGGTTAGTCTGATTGATATTCGTCGCTAGTGGTATGATCTAATTTGCTTCTCAACACAAGGGCCTCAGGGAGCTTGGGAAGATCAATGGTCGACTCGATGGAACCCCAATGGTAGGAGTTGTTTGTGGTCAGACTGTAGCTCCGGTGCTCACATGCGATCGACAGTCTTTGCACAACAAGGGTACTTTTCTGTGTTAATCAACCCAACTGGCAGTACGACCTTCGGTCAAAGTACGTGATTGGTGGCCCGGGGGCTTTATATCTTTGACACTGTCTTTCAGACTTCACGGACGCCATTACACAAGACTGGGGAGGAAAGCCATTCGTCGATTTGCAGAAAGGATGGAAGCATATTCTAAAGACTTACCCAGAAGTAAGCACAAGTTCGACTCATGCATGTAGCTGATTTTGACCTTTCCCGACACTAGATCGATCCCGAACGTGCCGTAAGTGCTGGTGCGAGCTGGGGTGGTTATGCTATCAAGTAAGATGCCATTTTTCATCCTATAGTTTCCTCGTGTTCTCAATTCTGCCTAGCTGGATACAAGGACATCCCGAATACGAATTCGGTTTTAAGGTGAGTTCCTTTCGTGTCATAGAGCTTGACCGACCTCATGAGCGTAACAGGCGCTTGTTGGACACGATGGGGTTAGTTGTCATGATCCAGAAACAATCTCTTATTTCCGACATACCATTGCAACCAGGTCTTCGATCCCAGCTACAATGGACTTTCCACTGACGAGTTGTTCTTCGTAAGGCGTTCAAACAGTCTATCATACGCGTTATCTAATACTTATACCACAGTTCAACCATGAATGGGGAGGAAGGTAAGGCTGACACCTTGACTGCCCAAGTAGATGATTCTCACCCATTTCTAGACCCTTTGATAAGTCGAGCAAGGCACTCATCGCGAAGTGACTAGATCATATCCTTTCTCTGTCTTTTTTTGCTGAAATGCAACGTTTTAAAGATTCAGTCCAGCGAATTACATCGAAAAGTGGTCCACCCCTCAGCTCCTGATCCACGGCAGCAAAGACTACCGTCTACCGGAAACAGAGAGTTTGGCGGCCTTCCACGCTCTGCAACAGTACGTCCCTCACTTATATTTGTCCTTGTCCCTGCCTAATAATTGTTCGTCAGACTGGGCATTCCGAGTCGTTTAGTGGTTTTCCCTGACGAAAATCATTGGGTGATCAAACATGGAAATAGGTCAGTGGATCGTTTGTCGTGTTGCTGATGTTCAACTCAACTGCTTTGTTCAGTCTCAAATGGCACTATGAGGTTTTCCGATGGTTCGACGAGTTCGTGGGGGAAAAGTCGTCCTAAACGTTTTGTTTACTAGTTATCGTGGTATGTAAAATGTATGTTTCTTGACAATATCAATGGAAGAAAATGACTGCGTTGTTGTTGCTCGAATGCTAAGCTAAGCCTCCTTGAACATCAGCAAGCTTGTGCGCCCCCACAATCTCTGCAGTTCCATTGGGTGTTACGGAGAAGACCACTGAGCCAGGACTTGTGATCAAGCCCCTCATCCCATCTCCCAACCTTGTAAACTCGCTGCGTTTCTCGAATTCCTTTGAAAGGCTGACTGTGATACTGAGAGGCATGTCCCTGTAGTCCATCTCGATAACAAAACAGTCTGTTTTTACGGATGCAAAACGTGTGCACCGCTTCATTTGAGCTGCGATCTCACCAGCATGTAGCTTCAAATCATATTTGAGCTGAGCAGACGCCAGTGCTCGATCCGGCTCTGATACACGAGGTGGAAACCCTCCTAACTCCAAGTCAGTTATGTGCTCGACGTGAATGTCATGATAGCGAAAAAATATTTACTTCGAATGTGATCAGCAACCTGCCGGCATTCGTCACGATGTCCGTTGATGTTGTTCCAGCTTTCTCTTTGACATTTGCGTGAGCAGAAGTACGTAGATTTGCACCCTTGGCAGAGCATCAAGAGCATATCCTCATCGGATTCGAGGGTAGTAGGAGAGCGATGGTGCTGCAAAAAGATTCAGCTCTCAATCAGTTGCTATATTTGTGACCCGACGCACGAGCAGAAATTACCATATGATTTCTGCAAACCCTTGAAGGACGTTCCAAACTACGGCAATAATCAGAGACTGTGGCCTTGCATGTTACACGGTCCATGGCATAATCCGTGAAAATCTGCCAAGCCTTCCAAAAGGACTTGTATTTCGGTATGACACTCTCCATCTTCCGCTCAAGACCCAAGCTTCGGATGGTTTTGAGTGATTTGATAGCACGACGCAGAACGCTGCGATAGACGAGGTATGGTGTTATAGTTGTGAGAATGGCGGCGAAAACTTGATTTATCCCATCGTCTTGGGCTGGCCGTGACAGTTTCCCGTTGTTAATGACGGTCGCTGGGAGAGGTTTGGTCTTGAACAACGACACGAGTATCCGTTCTTCAAGAGCTTGTGAGACCCGACCCACACCCTCATCCTGCAATGTCGGGGATATGTATGCGAGGCAAAGCTTGAGGCAAGATCTCGCAATGAAAGGGTCATCGAAAGACGAAGTGTGGGATGTGATCTGGGACATGGTGTGTGTGAGCGCTGATATGGCCATGGAGCCCTCTGACAACAGACAACGACGATGCGCCCGGTCCTCCGCACAGCAAGACACCATTGCGACGTCAGCCTGCATTATCGAGGACGGAATGATGGGACGCGTCCCAGTAGCAATAACGCGCTCGACACAAAGTCTCGAGACTTCAGAAGGCATGTTACCCAGGCTGGCCACGAAGACGCTGAAGAATGGACGGCTGGTTCTGATGATTTGATACAGCACAACAGCTGCCGAGGACAGTGGCTGCGGCTGATGAAACCAACTCATCTCGAATCTCCACACTCGTGTCATCAAGGGGATGAAACCGGAAGTCGAACCAAGAATTTGAGCAAAATCAGGGGATGAGGAGAACACTTCCAACAACCCAATGTATAGCGCATGATGTCTTGCTCTGGTTTTGAAAGGGGTTCCCACAGGGTCGTCGACATAGGCCTTGACATAAAATTCACAGCATTTGCGTATGATGCCCCAGTAGTCCTTCAAGCTTTTGGTAATTTTATGTGACGAGAGGTGCTTTGGGGTAATAGCCGTGTTGAGAAGTGTGAGAGCGGTGTAGTGGGCCGGCTCCGCTGATTGGCCTATGGGGAGGAGCTCAGATTCTGGTAAGTACCGATAAATCACTGGTAGAAGTTCCAAGAGCTGTGCATTGCTTATATCCTTTTCGAAAAGCATGGTAGGCATCATCATCAAATGCCTCAGCGAGCCATTCATGGCTTCTGCCTTCAAGGTCTGTCCGTTTGAATCACAGTCAGCATAAAAGCATGCGCGATCACCGATGATGGTGTCTGCAAAAGGCAGAGTCATCAGCCAAACTTGGACTTGCCTGGAAATTGTCCGAGTCCATGA
>CEMG01181638.1:982-12257 GCA_001179705.1 Baeospora myosura
ATCAAACCCATTCGTCCGCCTGCAGTCCACCATGCCTTGTGAATTGTATACTGAGGCTGGTATTTGGTGAACATGGAGACGTCATAGGCGCGAGTGGATAAGGTTGGTTTCAGACTGAAAAGACCTATCTGAGGAGAAATGTAATCGGGTCCAACTGCAGCTAGAACKGCTGTGATGACAAGCAAACCAGCTAARCAGAGTAGCTGGCCATTKGGAGGAAGGGATATCGGGTAGCTTTCGCCCTTGTTTCCTGTCTTCAAGCTGGCTTTCATGAAATGCTTGCCCCGCCATGTTCGTCTTCGTAGAGCCCACTTGCTCCAGTGTGCCCCAATGAATCCTCCTCTGGATCCGGACCAGTGTAGGATAGTGAACACCAGAAATATTGCGGCGACGCAAAACCAGACCATGTACATATAGCGACGCGAGTTATCGCTCATCATGTGTATGGCGAAATACGCAGTAATCCACTGGAGATCATCTGTGAAGTTTGGTGTCAACGGGTTCGGTGTCACGGCGGTCGTTGAACTCGAAGTTGACATTATGGAAGATGTAAGGTCGATGGAACGCGCGACTCTGGGAGTTGAGGAATAAAAAAGGATTTCCCGTCAACGGGTCGGCCAACGAGGAGGAATAGAATATTGAGAGAACGTTGAGAGGAGAATCGTGGCAAGCATGGAGCGAAAGAAGATCATTCTCAACCCGGTGAACGAAATGGTGTGTATCAATTTCCAGACTCGGTGCGATCGGAAGTTCCATATTTGACTCTCGGCTACGGCACGTATAACCGACCGCCACGATAATGAGCGCGTAGCTCAAGCGGCGGCGCCCTTCGTCTCTGAGCCTCTGAGATTCACAACTTCATTGCATTTCTTCTCGCACGTTGTTCTGTAGTTTCACTTCACTACATCTGTACTATTCCCACACTTACAAACAGTCCAATCCACATTATCCAGCCATAAACCCAATGAAACCCTTTGCCATGAACAATGGTATAGTTATGCTCTATCACGCAACCGTCTTCCCAGATCGGACCTTCAGTGAGAGGTTATCAGAGACTGGCGGTGCTCTTCTAGGGGTGGAGTGGACTCACCTCCTTGCCAGTCTTCTGGATCTTGGCCAAGACGTCGTCGTAGGGGATGGTACCCTTCACGGTCACCAACTGCGATTCCAGGTTGACATTGTACTCAGACACGCCTGTTTGTACATTAGACATAGCGAGCAATGTATATGCATGCCACGTACCATCGACTTTGGCCTTCTCGAGCACTCGAGTGACAGCACCAGAGCATCCAGTGCAGGTCATCTAGCAGATTCAGTCGATGAGTTGTGGCGTACAGTCATGCTTTGTGTTTCTCTACCTTCACGTCGAATTCATAAGTATGTTCCTTCGAATACAGTGTTAATAGATCCGCAGATACTTGGCAAAGCTAGAGCACCCACTGCGCCCATGTTTGATACAGTTCCGAGATACTGGTAGGTATGCATATCAGCGCACAGCTCCATTTCGCTTCTGGCAGCCTTGAAGCCACCGTTGGAGACACTCACAGTTGTGACGGATAGCGAGGCAAATAAGATACAAGAAGCGTTAGGATGTGCAGTGACGGTTCTCTGAGAGGTTCAGAATATATACAGCTCTGTAGCGTAGGGTTACAAAGCAGTCACGGCCTTTGATCGCGCCATCTGATCACACTAAGTCTGACACTGCTGATTAACCCCTAGTCAAAAATACCACCTTCACTACCGTTCAGGCAACCCAAGGGAGATCGTCGGGTTAGCAGGCTGTAAGGGGCTGCAGCCCCACAAGGAAGCTGCACCAAAAGATAACGAAGACATGTATGATGTTCACCCGAGGAATCATCATAATTAAGCCATGGTATACAGTTCATGAGGGTCATTGTCGTCTATTGGAGGATATCATTTCCATCTGGTCGTCACCTTCTGTGTTCACCGCTTCCCATCCGTCTCCGGTAGAAGGTCGTCCCAGTATCCGAGATATCCATGTCGCAACCCATGCTATACATATCGGATCCTGTGAGCACTTTATGACGCATATATCGATGAAACTCACAAAAGATACGGGGCCTATCACGCTCATTCCGGTGTGCAATGTAATACACGGGGATTCCAGCAAGAACGAAACCTAAAATAAGCTCGTTCGGTGCCGGATACGAAAATACGCGGTCGAAACTGAAATACCTAGAACGGCTATTGCCTCCAGCGGTGCTGCGATTATAGGCATGAAAAGAAGGAACAGAGCCACCTGATAGAACGATAAGTATCTGAATTTTGACTAGGATAGACAAACTTACACCACAGAATGTTAGCGGTGTTATAATCCATGTCTTATACGGCCTGGATAAGTGACCGCCATTTTTAGCATGATGAATGTTTGAGGGAATTATTACTCACCTCTCAAGCAGGGGCTCTTTGATACGAAGGATGATCAATCCAAGGACCTAGAATGTTTCAGAAATATAATCGCCGAACCCTTCGTCAAAACCTACAGTCAGGAAATAGAAACCCCAAGAAGCAACCACGGAAAAATTGATGAGAGACCTGAATCCACCTCCAATCAGGATGAACGTAGTGGTAATGCCTGCTTGTAGGAGAGTCGCATTCAGAGGAGTCTTACGGGTCTTGTGCAGGCGGCCAAAGAGCGATGGTAGATATCCCTCGCGTCCAGCGGTGTATATAAGTCGTGAGGTGGTGAAAAAGGAACCTAGTTCGAGAGCATCGGGAACCACGTCTTAGTCTTGGGTTTAATTAATCATATAAAGGAAAGGCGCACCGTTGAGTGCCCCAAAACATGAGAAAGCCACCATAAACGCGAACAGAGTGCCACCTAGTGGCCCGAACAAAGCGCGACCAAAGTCCATTGCAACTGTATTGCTGAGACCAACGATACTCTGACATGAGAATTCAGCGACAAATGCCTAATTCGAGAGCGGAACACTTACCTTATCCAGGACGACGAAATAGGCGATGTTTGCAAGAACGAATAGAAGCTGCGAAAGAGAGTAGGATCTAAGATACGAAGCTTGGCAGGTAGGGCTTCACACGAACCGTTACGAGAGCCATACTTGAGTGGATAGCTCGTGGGATATTCTTTTCTGGATTGCGTATCTCCCCACCGACATAATTGGCCTGATCCCAGCCGTCGAAAGCCCATAGACCGGAATAAAAAGCCAATGAATATGAGGAAGGGCTCGTACTGGAGCCCTCGAACAAGGGTTTACGGAAAGATGACGAGGCTTTCCCTCGGGCTAGCTGGACGATGCCGAGAATTGTTATGGAAATCTAAACGCCTATGAGATCGTGGCAGTCAGTTTAGACGGTAGTATTAACACACCAATGCAGCTACCTAGATTGGAGATAAGGTCAGCGTCATTGGAAGCCATATACACAAACGGCTTACTTTTACAGTGGTGAATATGACCTGAACCCGAGCACCTAGCTTCTGCGTCCAAACACAAAGGCCTGTCACGATAAGGACTGCCACTACAGCAGTAAGTTTGATGGCCCATTGAGGAATATCATCCGGCGATACCTCAGCGCGAGTACTGTGCCAGAATATTCGGTTGAGGTATTCAGAGAAAATGAGGCTGATGACAGCGTTTCCACCTAGCCTGGAATGATTAACAAGCTATTTCGAGAAAGACCAGATGGGAATGTTCAATATACCAGGCTTCAGAGCGATAATTGCCGTCCAGGCAAACAGATATGATACAAGAGGGCCATACGCGTATTGCAGATAGGCTTGCGCTCCGCCATTTTGAGGTATTGCTGATCCCAGCTCCGCAAAGCTACTAGCCCCGGTCCATGCCAGTAGACCGGATGCCAGCCAAACAGCCAAGCTTGCACCGACGCTCTGTGTATTCGCAACTACAACCCCAGGTGAGGAACTGAGAGACTGTCAGTTTGTGCGCGTCGAGTATGGGCAGGATTCTCACAATATCCCAGAACCGATCTGAGTAGTAATAGTAATTTAGAAAGCGGTACATGTGGATCATGGTGACATATACGTACCTGCAGTCCAACGACCAACGCGATTCCTTGAACGGAGGTCAGACCGAGTCCATGCACCAAGACGAGGCTGGACACACCATTAATCAACCCTATGTTTTTCTCACCGCCATGGCCTTCTCCTCCTACAATGTCGGGGTCGGTCAGACTGGTGCTCAATGGAAGCAGATCTTGTTGGAATTCGAATCCCGAGACAGAATACGACCGGCCACTTTCAAAGCCCAAAGTAAATATCAATAAGACAATCAGACCACGCTATCGTAAGAGGACATACCGTCCGTATCTTGAGGGCTCCGCGATAGGTCCTTCGGAAATTTCTAGTGCTCGTAATGAGTCTTCTGATCCTCCAGGGGAAGACAGAGGCGGTGAAGGGGGATAGGTTCCAGTGAGCGGTGACTTGAGTGAAACATAGGAAGAGGGCATGAAAAGTGCGGAATGGGAGACAGACAAGCCTTGAAACCGTCGAAGTCGCCGTGCACGCTGTCGGGAGGCGCGTCACGCGTGACGAGGCTTCAGGCCCAGGTGCGACAGGGGCTAATCTGCTCAAGCCTATTACAAATGTTGCAAGCTCTATACGCATACAACTCAAGCATCGCTGTTCAATGGGAGAGTGCAAAAGATAACATCGCAAATTCGTGCATAGTCGAACAATACTCTAGCTAGACGGCACCTCTCATAACGACGATGACTTGCTAGTCGCAGCCATTGTCAATGCCCTACTCCCGAAGTTAACAGTCCTGCCCCAAACCTGACGAGTACAGTTCCACAGACATGGCCAGGACATGGCCCTGGGAGCTTTCTCAGATATTTTTGACCGGCCTATAGCGCTTCGGTCCAGACAAAAAGTCACTTCGGTGGCCGATTCAGAAAGCAGCCACGCCTGGCACGCTGTTGTAGAAGAAAGATAACTCGGAGGGGCCCTTCAGTCTACTTTTGTCGCTGGCGCAATAGGGCTTGGGCAACAACGGAATGAATGTCGACGCAGCGCTCTTGACACGAGTCCATAGCCTGGAAGACGGGTCAGAAAGCTCTCGTAGATCGGGTATGCAGGCTCGCTTACTGTGATGGCTTCTTGAACTTGCATCTGGCCAGACTGCCAAACACTTGTCAAAGTCCCTAGAGCTGGCATACATGCTAGTACCAAAGATCCGCTCGATTGGCGCGCTTCCTCTTCGTTGGGATCCAGCCAGATGTCGCCATCCAGGATAGACTGTACAAGTGGATAAGGATATTGAAACTCGTCGCGAACGTAGACGTACCGCTGCACATGAGATCACGATGCCAAACATCTCGATTCCTGCGTCGGCAAGTGCAGTACTGGCTGCGATGGAACCGATTGCCACGCACCCCTCGATCCCGTCAGACTCGATTACTGTGATGAAAACATCGATTGTAGACTTTGGCAAAAGTTCCAATCTAACAGAGGCTGCGACCGCTTGATGTATGGCTACAGCAATTGTCCTGTCTTCGGCATCCTGTAACCTGCAGGTTAAGACATGGGGAAAGATAGATTTAGGAAAACCTCCTACCCGCATCGGCGCGCGTCTACGCTTGCTTGAGAAGGGAGTAAACTTGACCTCAACATTTAGCTTTCCCTTCTCGCTGAAGCCGGTATTTTTCGACTGGCGAGGACCATAGCTAGAGTTTGGGTAAGGATGCCGAGGATTTTGGGTTCAGAGAGAAACACGGACACAGCGCAAGCAATTTTTGTCCTCTCAGCCTCAATATATGCAGAACCGTTGGCTTGACTTATTAATCCAGGTTGCAAAACTGATATTTAGATAAGTACAACAGGTGACATTGCGTCGATGAACATCCGCACAGATTGGTCGTATATCGCCAGGGTTTCGTCCTTTTCGAGGCGCACCCGGCTTCCAGATTGAAGCATCCTGGTCTTCGTCCGATTCAAAAACAGTTGGGAAGCTCTCCTCAGGGCCATTTACCCGCCGTCGGTCAAAGATAGCCTGGGCCATGGTGAGTGTTTGGGAAAAGGAGGACAAGGTGTTTGAAACTCCGGCGCACTCTCTTCCAAACTCAGCATCGGCTTTCCATGAAACTCTCAATCTCGCTCAACAAGAATAAGTCGAAACCTCCAGTTGCAGCCCCATCTTTGAAACGACCTGCTGCCTTTGCTTCTGCAGATGACGATGAGCCAATTGATGCAGCCCCCACATCCACTTCTGCAGACCGGAACGTCGCGGTAAACAAGAAATTGCTTGCGCAGAATGTTGGATCTTCCAAAACGATGAGGAAACGGATGGAGGCGGAGAAGAAGGTGGATGAAACTGTTTACGAGTACGATGAGGTCTGGGATAAGATGCAGGAAGCTAAGCAGCGGCAAAAGGAGGCAAAGGAAGTCGACTCGAAGGAACGAAAGGTATGTATGGAAAGTCGATTTCTGGGTTCCAGTTTCACTCACATCTCATTGAATTGATAGCCAAAATACATTCATGGCCTACTAACATCTGCGGCGACTCGTAAACTCGACCATTTGCGGGCAGAAGAGAAGATGATGCAGCTGGAACGCGAAGCCGAGGGAGACGAGTTTCTTGACAAGGATGCTTTCGTGACGCAAGCCTACAAGGACCAGATGGCCGAAGTGCGTAAGGCTGAGGAAGAGGAGAAGAAAAGAGATGGTGAGTTGTCACCGAATCTTCACCGAACTTGTAGCTCATAGGCACACTCTGGGATCATAGAATTGCTGAAGAAGCAAGGTGGTGGAGCGACAGGCATGGCACACTTCTATCGCAAAATGCTCGAAGAATCCGAGCAGAAACATGAAGTCACCGTGGCAGCCACGCAAAAGCGTGTCATTGGACCACAGGGACCTACACCGAATCTGACTATCACGAAACCACCCGACTTCACCCCGATGTCCGATTTGCAGCTCGCTCAGCAGGCGCGAGAGGAAGGCAAAGACGTAGAATTGAACGACGACAACCAAATCGTCGACAAGCGCGATTTGCTGGCTGCCGGTTTGAACTTGTCAGGTGTCAATACTCGGCGACTAGGAGCGGGCTTAAATACAGGGAAAGCCTCGGGCTCGGAACAGGCTCAAATTCACCGAGCAGCTGGGACTGCTGCAAGTCGGAAGGAAATAAACGAAAGAAGAGCGCGAGAGATACGCCAACAGTTAGAAGCGGAGGAGGAACGGCTTGGTCGGGAGAAGAAGGAGGCAGACGAGGAGGCAGAACGACGCATTATCGCCAAACGAAATAATGACTCCGATGTTCAGAGCGCTCGTGAACGGTACCTACAACGGAAACGGCAGAAATTGGATCCACCTGCCAACGATACGGACATGAAGTAGTACGTACTACATGCACCTACTTGATTTTGGAAACGTGTATTACCAGTCTATTGAATATACCACTAGTCTAATTATCGGATGAGGAGAGTATGCTTACAGTTGCATCCATTGACACTGGCCAGAGCGCTCAATCGAGAGTGGAACAAGGCGTTTCATGCAGAAGTTCTACCATTGAGCTCACCATCTTGTCAAATTCATACAAGACGGAATGCAGAGGTGGTCTATCAGCTGGATCCTCATTGAGCATGGGTTTGATAATTTCCAGCAGCTCTGGAGGGTGAAATCCTGTCAACTTTGTCACAAAGGTCAGAATTATCACAGCAGGAAAGAAGAACGCGTAGTACTTTGCAAGCCCTAAGCATGAGCACCGCCAACGCCCACACGTCGACTTTGTAAGGATCGTGAATATTCCCGTCCTCACATTCTGGAGGTATTTCTGTCCCGCGACCATCAGAATATACTCGTTCGGTAGGCAGTCCCTCGAATCGCCGGCTCAATTCGAAGTCAATGTAGGCGTAGTGACCATTGAAATCAGTGAGGAGATTACGAATGGATATGTCAAGATGTGCGATGTGGTGTTTATGCATGAACACGCCATGCTGAGAAGCCCACGTAGGTCAACGAGTGTACATTGATCCAAGAAGACGGGGCCTCGTACCTCGATACACTGCCGGAGAGCGCTGAGGAAGAGTCTCAAGCAGCACGGGTTTTGCTCGTCGATCAATTGTGAAGACCACTCCTCCATGACTATGAAGGCAAGATCGTCCGGTGGTGCCTCTATTAAATCTAAGACCGCTGCACTAATTGTCAGGAGAATTATTCTAGAGACAAATGCGAGAACATACGGATACAATGGTTCATTGGATGATCTCTAATCGGTGGAGTCGAGAGGAATCGAATGACATCGAATTCCCGGCTCTTGAGATGTACAGCTTTGACTACGATTTTCCTTCCGGTACAAATTTGGGTTCCTCGATAGAGATTGTCGGGCTGGGAAAATCATATGCATAAATATTAACAAAGGAATACTGAAATTCGCAAGACAATCCTCACAAGACCTGGGTCGGGACAGAGGGCATCATCGTCCCTTCCCTCAAAACATCTAGAGACGTGGCTGCTCCAACCCAACTCCCGTATCCGATCCTCGGAAGTCTGTTCGTAGAAATGTCTGACATCCTTGATAGTATCGAGGCGAAATCCACGCCTGTTCAATAGATCGCGGTATTCGAGCCAGCTGGGAGTAACGCGGCAGTTAACCTCGTCATCGTCAAAGGAAGAACCGCATGACGAGACAGGCGATGAAGGTCTTGGTGTATTGTCGAAGTCGGGACTCCATAGGGTGTGCGCCATCGAGGTGAAGCCGATGAACGACTCGACCGATCGGGGAGGGTGATGCAACAGCACGATCCAAGTTATGGCAGGCAATTGACTCCGCGGATGCAAAAGTATGGTCAGACTTCAGTGAGGGTAAAGCGGCGAAGTGAAAGATCCAAAGTAAGGAATTTGTGGGTCTCGCATGATTCTTATTCAAATGAAGGCGCCTTCGAGATCGTGTTGGGATAGATGTCCCAAGCGTACCCTCGGCGTTCGAGCATGATGGTCATGTCTAGTCATGCTTCAAAAGGGGATCGATGTATGGCAACCAACAACAAAATAGGACGAAAGATGTTCCTGTTAAGTCAAGAAACACTAGAAAAGGAGTTATCCTCGACAGAAGGGGTGACGTTTATAGCTGCAAGTTCTCAGGATAAATGATTGGAGGCGATACCAAGCTCCGTTTGCCAGTACGTACACGCCTATCTGTTTTCGAGGATAGTCCGAGAATCTGGTATCCTGCCACGCTCAGGTAGAAGAGGAATAGTACAGTTTGAGTTGAGATATTTTATGTCATGGAATGGGCAATGGATGGGAGTCGGAGACCGGTTTCGGGAAAGATCTGCTTTCTCCTGTTTCGCCACGTGGTCTCGGGAGCGTCCATCGCGTGAAGTTTGTTACCTTCCAAGTCTGTTCTTGACCATCACACACGTCGCTCGGCCGCCTGCTGATTCTCTACAAATGGAGGAGGGTACCAAATCGAAGAGGACCGTGTTTGTAGGAGGAATAGGTGATGATGTGGACGAGAGTGTGATCTATGAAAACTTCTCAACTTTTGGTGAGTAATTGCGTACTGGAACGGAATGCCTTGTTGACCGACGTGCTTTGAACAGGGGATGTAATAGACGTGCAGCTTCCCTCTGCATCGACGAACCCGAATCACCAGCAGACCGGTAGGTCAAATCCCCAGGCTTACTCCGTCGCCCCATTAATTTGACCATTCCAGACAATAAACACCGAGGGTTTGCCTTTGTGACATATGGTTCATCTGGCGATGCGCAGGATGCAATTGACAACATGGATATGAACGAAATGAAAGGAAGAGTTCTCAAAGTGAATCTAGCACGACCTATGAAGAATCCTGTTCAACTTGGAGGGAACCGTGCTGGTATGTTCAGCCCAATGTCCGTCTCTTGTGAGTTGTTACTGATACAATGCTCAAGTTTGGGAGTCGGAGGAGTGGTTAAAACAACATTTGAAACCCTTGGCTCAAAGTGGAGGTACGTACCTATCGGTCTGTTTGTTCAGATATATGCTAAACATAGCCGGAACCTCTAGGCGTACAGGGCCGAACAGCGAAGAAAGACGGTGACGAAGATGATGAAGAAGCGGGTCCGGACAACGAAAATGATGATGCCATGGAAGAGTAGGGCAATGCATTTGCACTTTGAATGGTGCGTGAGTTCACACATGCTAAAAATATCTGTGCTAAGCCTCAGGCAGAGACAGCACATCCAGAGCTCCCCGAACATCAAGNNNTCAAGTCCAACCTTGCCACCCACGTCAATATCCCTCGATATCATGCGCGAAGACAGTGTAGGTGGCACTTGGGTTCTGCCACGCAGGGATATCTTCGCCGACAAAGCATGTGGCGTGTGGTGATATGGTCTCTGATTTGGCAAACGTGTTCCGTGTTGGATGTCTTCATTACATTCTGGGTGCGATCGGTACGGTATGGTAAGGTATGGTGGTTCGACCGAAATATGCGTGGCTGTATAATTACATTCTGTATAACTAGTATTTTGGGGCCTGTATATCTGACTCCTCAAATTGCGCGCGAGCTCGTTTGATGTCCTCTTGCATGAACAGCAACTCCTCCATCCTCGCAAGTTTCTTTCCGTCGGCCGGACGAGACAATGCTTTACGAAGATCCTCTATGGAAAGGCGCGACTTCTTAGACGGTCCACCAGCAACAAGACACTAATGAAAGAACAGTGTAAAGGAATGTATCCCGAAAGTAGAAGCACGAGGATACGCACGACATCGGTGATATATTCAATGAGAATCTCTTCCATGACATTGACGGTGTCACTGGCTGGATTACGATCATCCCCAAAGCCATACATTAGGTTCTTGACTTGAAGGATGCGTGCAACCTTCAGCATAGGCCAAAATCACAGACGCGTTTTGTTTCACATACGTTCTTTACTGAACAAGCCCTTGATGTTTGACTGTTTCCTCGATCCGCGGCCTGTGGCACCTCCTGTGGATGCTGCAGCCACACTTTCTCTTGCATACGATGGGGCGTATGAGGTGAATGTTGTTGAGCGTATAGGACCTGGTGCAGGGGTAGGGGATGCGGTTGCTCGAGGTAGTGGTGGGGCAGTCTGTATGGTAGGCCTCACGGCAGACTGGGGAGTTTGTGGAACATAACCGTAAGGATACGACCAGGGCTGATATGGTCCAGGTGACTGGTATGCTCCAGGAGCCTGGTACGTATACGCATGTGGAGGCGGGTGATATGCACCGTAAGGATACTGGACAGAGGTTGGAGGCGGTTGGCTGCCGGGGGTATACTGACCGTAGGACATAAGAAACCGTGGGAATTTATACCAGGAAAGTTACGCG
>CEMG01181638.1:13217-23324 GCA_001179705.1 Baeospora myosura
TTACATACTTTTCATTTGTTGCTCCATGAATTCATGACGCTCGACTGCGGGCCTCACTGCGATATGGACAAAGAATTGGAACACCTTCTTGAACTGATGAGCAAGATCCTGGTGGGTGTCCATACTGAATTCCACCGGCAGCTGAGCAGCAGGCGCGCCATCGTCATCAACGATGAAATTATCCGAATCAATGGTCTCGGACTGGTCAGAGTCCTCATCAAAAAGGCTGTCATGGTCGCCATCCAGTTTTGCCCCGTCGAAAAGTCTGTCTTCCCCTTCAGACTCATCATCCTCGTCGGAATCATTCTCAGAATTGGAGGACTCGATGGGTTTTCCTTGTTTCTTGCCTACATTGCAGAGTGAGCCGGTGCACTGATGTGCTCATGAGAGAAAAGGCGGTCATCACGTTTGAGTTTCTCGAGATTTTTCTGGAACACACTTTGCTTTCCCCGAGTCCGAAAACGATTCTCGATTATTCCTAAGTAAAGCAACATCATCTTATAAAGAAAGCATTCAAGTATTTGGAACAGCCTCACGTTCTTTCTCAACTTCGTCCGACGAAACATTCACGTCCTCGTCGCTGCCCATCGGTGATGATTGTGGCCTAACGCCCTTGACAAGCTTGCGCCTGCGGCGCGGCTGCACAAGGCCCTCCGACATCGAATCATCTGTTAGGATAATCTCCTTCTCCTTTCCTTTCCGAGATGGTTTCACTGGAGGTCGGGCCGTTATTGCTTTCCGACTAGATGATCTGGAGGTGCGTCGAGGAGGGATTTGAGCATCATCATCTTCATCACTTTCCACCGCGCGCGTCGTCTTGCGCCTTTTGGGTGACCGTAATGGTGGGGCATCATCTTCATCATCATCCGCGTCTGGTTTCTTCGGCGAAAGCTTCATATCGGCGGTGTCGGAGTCGAGAGCCTCATCTTCGTCTGAAGAATGAACGTGGACGACGGTGCGTTTCCGTTTTGGAGGCGAAGTCACCTTGCTCGTCGAGGCCTTGGAGCGGGTTTTCGGGCCTTTCTGACTAGGTGATTGTATAGCTCCAAGTAGTGTGGTCTGTTTGAGTTTTTGAGGTTTCTTTTCCGTCTTTTTTGCGCGAGGCGGCATGATCGTTTCGTCCAAAACTTGTCCAAAACTCTGTCATATACGCTTGTTTTGGAGGATGTTCGATGACCTCTGGACCAAACATTGTCACAGTTGCACGTGCCTCTGTCACTCCGACGGTCACGACCCGACGTGCCTCCGCCCACTGCACGACTGGCACCAAAACTGGGCACATTTCCAAAATTACAATACTTCTGACTTCCACTCCGTTCCTATTATTCACTCTCCCGACATTTCTCTATGTTTCTTTGGAACTCAATCTAGAGCGTCATCCCCCTCTCGCCATAATATTTGCTCCCCATGTCGCTGGCTCCTTCAACGCAAAATCGTCGACCGCGTATTGACACTGGCTATGTCGAGAACGAGCAAGAAAAGGATACTAGGCTCTCCATAGAAGTGACCTCTACTTCTCCATCCAGTCCCAAGAAGTCTCGTCTTCCAGCGCTCCTTGTATCGAGATCACCAGTCGATGAAAAGCCTCCGGTGTCTCCATCTTTTGCATATCGGTCTCAGAAAGCGAGTAGCAGACAAAACGAATCGCGTAAACTACTCGCACATGTACTGGACCAGCTCAAGCACAGAGCCATGCCGCCCACGGTGTACGCTGGGCTAGGATACTTGGATGAAGGGACAGAGGACAGACGGTTGGGTGTCATTTTGGAGACCGTAAGAGGCGCGGTTAGGATGGGCGCTGTGAGACAAGAGGGTAGACATGGTGCCCAAGCGGCGCCAGAAGATGACGAGGACGAGGAGGGGGAACGAGTCCATTCGACGGACGTGACATTCGAACTCATGACGCAGTTGAGAGACGTGCTGAATATCTCTGTCTTGCAAGGATGGGAAATATTTGCGGACGGGTGCGTATTCAAGACCCTGATTACGAACTTCTTTCTCAATACCAAGATTCGGTAGTTCATTGCACGACGATCGTCGAGATTCACAACGCAAATCCTCGCCCTTCCGTCGGTCGGTGAACAGTCTTCGTCCTTCTGGCCGACGTTCCAGGTCACCTTCTCCCAACCCCGAGCAAGCAAGAGCGCTCGACCTTCTTACGCAGTGTATTTCCGTCCTCTCCTCGGTTGTCCTGGAGGACTGTCGATTCAAGATAGCATCCCCTCGGCCTCTGCGTCCTCCGAATGCGTTGCAAGCGCTGACGCTCGAAGTTGCGCGCTTTCTGCTGCATACTCACAGAGATAATCCGAAGATTGTCTCCCAGCTCGCGTTTGCGCTGATCCCTGCCTTCGGGACGTTCCCACCCGAGATGCATTCCCGGCTTCTAGCATTTTTCGAAGAGTGCTTCATGAGAGGTGGACTAGAGCATCTGAGTCAACTTCAGATTGCACGGGATGCACCATCTCTGACCAATGAAGGCACGTCTATCTGTGTCCACGTTGTCTCATCAAATTGACCTGTTCTTAGGGCCTCAATATCCTGATGATATGGACTCCAGCGGCCCTGCAATGGTCTCCATCAGAGTCGATGAAGCTCAAGATGATTCTCGGTATGGACCAGGGAGCTCCAGCTGGGTTCCTTGGTCTTCCTCTGCCTCATCCGACTTGCAACGAAAGTCAACAAATGCACCCCGGCAGCCCCTTTCGTTGTACTACTTAGCATCTCTGACCCCTCCCCTGATCGCTTCAGTACTGGAGCATGTTGACATAGCCTCAGAATCTAATCCTCGCGTCGAAGTTCTGCACCGGCTACATCAATTGCTCCAGTTGATTGTGAACACAAAGCCGGACGCGTATCTGGATTTCCTCCAGGTTGTAGCCTATCATTCGCCCAGAGCTAGACGTGCAGCGGCAAGTCTGCTTACCGTCTTCTGGCCAAAGGCAGTTGGTCATGTCACGATCAGTAAACCCTTTCCAGCCTCCAGGTATCTCGATTTTGCCAGCAGCCTGTCTCGCACACACGTTCCAGAGGACCACCCTTACGCACATCAGTTCGTGCCTTGGTTTTTCGTTCCTTATTCCAATCAGGTTTCCGCAAGTGGAGAATCTCAAGCGGATTGCCGTGGTTGTACAAAGCCAATTTCTGGATACGGGCTTCTCTGCCCATTCTGTATGTGTGCAGTCCACTTTGACTGCTACGATATCCCCGAGGGTAGTCGCCTTGTCAACTACTCCATGGCGTCTGACCAAAATGTCAAACGGATCGCCATATTCCGTTTCTCGCTCACTTTGCAAGATAGATGGGATCTTGGCCCGCGCGTGATCCAGAAACACAGACACCTCTTCCGACGCGTGAATCTGTTCACTTTGTCGCTCTGTTTTGTCTGTCGCATGCCACTCTGGGGATGCTTCATGCAGGGCCTAAAATGCACATCGTGCGACCGTTTTGTTCATCCCTCATGCGCAACATCGTCGAATGTACCGCTTTGCGCCACCTCCAGCATCGACTCTACCTATGTTACTATCCAATGGGCAGAGTTGCGGCGATCATGCGTTGACTTCTACAGCGACATCCTCTCTATGACCGAGGAGTCCATTGCTGCCCGGAGCTACGAGGAAATATCAATTTTTTCGGCAGTGCTGGGAGCCCAGGTACGATTAATGACCAACGGGATCGCATTAGGCTCCATCGTGATCATGCAGAGGGGCAAGAGCGCAGCTCACTCCAAAGAGTTCAGGGTGGATGAGTTCGAACTGCAGCGCTTGTTAGGATGGTGCGAGTCACATCTTCGCTCAGAGACCTTGCCATCATCATTTGCCGTGGAAGATTATTTGCGAGAGAACGGCGTTGACCGCGTCAATCACTCCATGATGTACGACTGGTCCAATCTCATCTACATATCGACATTCATCAAATCTCCTTACACACCTCCGCTCTCCACCGCGCGTTCCTCGTCTGATCTTTTGAGTGTGGCGCAGCCAGAAGTATTCGATGATTTAGAGTCCGAAGCAGCTAACTACCCTTTCGAGGTGGTCACTATATCGCATATGCGGGACGCACTAGGTTACGAGCTTGGCATCCAATCAGACGCTGCTGCCCGCCTTTTCCTATCACATGTCCATCATCTTGGATTTCTCAATCGCAAAGACATGCTTCCGACATTGTTCGACAACCAAGGCCCAGACAAAACTACTCAATGTGTCTTTCCCTTACCGCTTGGACTGGATCTCTCTGCAGATGTTGAGACTCTTTTCGCATCCGTGGAAGCTTCCCTGGCAGAGTTGGATCTCTCCATCAACGAGTTTGGCTTCTTGCTTCTCACACGACGACTTTGGCCGAACGGCATGGCTTCTGCGTACGCTCTACAAAGGCTGACAAGGGCCATCTTGTCGTGGATACTCGCAGAAGTAAAGTGGTGTATCACCTCAGCAACCATACCTTTCTAACACTTTGGTAACAGGATGACAACCTAGCTATAATTCTCCGTGACTATGTGGCACTACAGCACACGCTTCCTGGCGTTCGTCCCGCGAACGTTATTCTGCCCTTCCCATTCGAAAAGAACACACGTGGAGTTGCCCCTGGTTCTGTGAACAATGGTGGGGATTATGTTGCTTCCAGGCGTTCACTGCTTGCTAGATATGCGGCGCCATGGTGTCAGGCGCTTCACAAGCAGGACCCACCTGCATATGCTGCTGTAATGTATGAACTATGCGTCGAAGTTGCACAAGAGTCAGTAGCTGTGCGCAGCCCATTTTCTGCAGAGGTTTCACCAGAGGATTCTCAGGTAAGATTTGTAGTTTTTGAGGCCCCAAGGACATTGACAAAGGTGGTCGTAAAGCGCAACGACGCGGAATACCATGACAACATTCTTCGCTGTATCATCCGTTTATCACAGAATTCAGTCGCCTTCTGTGTGTTAGATGATCTTTTTGTACGCTGGTTGGAATCCGTGTCAAAGTCTGGGATATACCTTATAGTAAGTCCATCGACGACTGGCATGTCACTGACTGTTCAATGATATCCTATTTTTTGCAGCCAATGCCATCTCTGCATCGACTATTCCCTCGCGAAGCAGAAGGTTCACACAGGTACAGCACCATTGATTCGGCGACTCTTCCTATGGATCGGATAGGAAGTTCCGCCCTCGATCCCTGGCGTTTGCTCGTACGTGTCGCATACGAGGGTGCAGATGGCCTTTCGCGCAGCTTACAATGGCTGTGCGTATTTGCGTGCGCAGGAGTCGATGTTCCTGTTGCTACATATCTACAGTTCTCCTCCATCATAGTTGATCAAAAGGCATCATTGCCCGAGTCCCTTCTACTTGTCAAGGCCATGATTGCGTCAACATGGCTGAAATCCATGGGCCGTAATGAAATCCAAGCAGGAATATCCGCTCTCCACTCTCACCTTCTTCCTAGGATTCTCGAGTCATTGAAATACGGAGTCGATTTATCAGATGTGTGAGTGTGTGCTCGGGCCTGACTGATCCCGACACTCACCCAATTGGCTAGGATATCTTTTATCCGACTTTCCCTGGCAACTTGTTTGCTCCTCTATGGTTGCGAGCGGAAAAAAATCACGGAGCTACAACTGATAACCGAAGACGAAACCAAGGATCTTCCCTCCCGGTATGTTGTTTTTATAGCACTGACATGTCCGAGTTCACAAAAAGTCTCACAGGAGAAAATTAAACCTTCGCGGATCGATGGTCTCTGACCCAATCGTCATCGAAGCTCCCATAATGAATGCTCTTGAACAATATATAGTTGCCACCAACGACGATGTCTCATGCATGGTAGCGAAGTTCTTGAACCTCTTCCTCACGGACTCGCCATTCTTGGAGACCCACGAAGTGGATAATTTTATACTTCGGAACGGCAGAATGTTATGTGCATGGTTCGACAGATTTCATCCTTGTAGCTTCTCTTGACTGATCACATCATAGCGCCTGGGAATTCTATGGGGTTCAGAGACACGAAATCTCTGGCTTGCGGACCACTTTCCTGTTACGCACACTTGTAGTTGACCCTCAGCCCTTCCGAGATCATCTGGAGGTTATGTTCAAACCAAACACTGAGTGGGAATTACGGTCGGTCATTATCCTTGTTGTTCTAAGATGATCTAACGGCTTAGGGAACATAGAGTACTGGCAGTTGCACGCCTCTTCCGTATTGTTTTGGATGTCACCAGCCCCGCGTTTTATGTGGACAACCGACAGTGGAAGTCCAGCGTTATAGATGTGTTTTACAATTACTTCAACACTATGTGGGCGGACGAAAAGGTCAGTGCACAATCCCGTAGGTGATGCTCTCGTGCTCAGTCTTTTCCATCGTAGGAAGAAGTTCGTCTTGCTGCTGAGACGTTCGCTAGTACTCTTCTTCCTGCGCACTATGAGGCGATATCTGGATGTTGGGATGAGTACCTAAGCAAATCCCCCATCGCAGAGCGTATCAGGCTTGTTTCTTTCCTTATACAGCTACGACCGCATTTCCCTAGTTGGAAGGGTGAGCTTCCTTCATCTAATCTTTCACCGGAACTTGACATGTGACAGTTGTATCCTGGGATGTCATTATTGAGACACTTCGCGAAGACCAATATGATCAGAAGAACGGAGACGACGGAGACGGACCTGCGTCGGCATATCTTGCAAGTACTTCGTTAGTGTATGGTCTTCAATTACTGATGACGAAAAGCTAGTCGATGTATGGCTTGTCTTCTCAGGAGGAGGGAGGTGCAACACCTTCCAGCTCTTCGGACTCAGACACCAGGCCATTGAGTGTACATTGTTTGTTCTTTTGTGAGATATGTTTCTCACCTTTTGCCATGGCAGGTGTCTGTCCTGCTCCTTAGCCTTGGGATGATTGCCGACGGCGTTGCAATTGATTTCCACACCTTGCTTAGGATCAAGGAGCATTTGGTTCGGGTCCTAGGCTTTGACAACATCTCGTTGACGCCTTCTGTTAGTGGCCAAACATTCTTTGTGGAGTTCGGGGAAGCCAAGGAGATACCAGCAGTCGCCCTTCCCTGTGTGAATGAGCTTCTCCTCGTTCTGGATGCCCACTATCCTCTCGACTTGGCGTCTCTTGGTCTCGGTTTACAAGGCCAGGATGGCACCCCCGCACCCTTGCTGGTCGGCTCACCCTATGTCGACGTCTCCCTTCGCTTGTTCTGCACTGTTGTGGACCTGACACTTTTGCCAGTGCTGACACTGAAGGCTTTGTTGGAAACATTAAGCATAATAGTCTACAAACACGATTTTGAGAAGACGCTCCTTCGACCATTACAGCAGACACTGCGAAGGGCAGTGACTAGGGCGTTGGAGCTTCTTCTGAAAGACATAAACTTTGAATGTCGCCAGCAAGCTCTCTCGGTTGTCCAAGCCTACATTAAAAGGTGGCACAACTCTATGGGTTCTTTCATCCAGTCAGTCATTCATTCGTTGAATAAAGGCTGGGGCTAAGCTAACAACGATCTGCTAGGTTCTCAATTGAGCAGGTGGTGAAGCTCATCGCTTCGCAGGGACACAACAGCCAGGATGTTTTAGTTGCGCAGGCAAAATTGTTTGTTGAGTCCACGCTTGTAGCGTACGTTTGATTTTCGCCGTCAGGTATCAAGAGTTACTGAAGCTGGTTTCAGGTACTCGAACAACGGCATTTTTCTTGGTGTCATCAAAGTACGCTGTTTCATCGTGTATCGACTTCGGAAGACTGATCATTACACATAGCGCTCGCTTCAACCAGAGTTCTTCATTGTATTGAAGCAAGTCGTCGACGCCAACTCCAAGAACGCGTCACCCACCATTGAACCCTTGCGCGTGGCGATTCTCCGCGATACACTCTCTCGATCCGCTGAGATCGACCAAGGCGCCTTCCAGACGGTTTTGGACAACCTCCAGAGCTACGTGGAGGTAGTGCACCATCAGGATTACTCTGCTGAACTCATGTCATGTTAGTATCGTCTTTCGACCTCCTCGTCAGCTTTTATTGATGTCTTTCCAGTCGTTGGCCAAAACCTCACACATCTCATCCGTCGTGCATCCGAATGGCCTCCTGGATCCATAAATCCATCCCCTTTGTTGATGATGTCTGCAATTCTCATACAACACAATAAAGCTCAGAGTCGGGTATGTCTGTTCCTGTACCCACGGCTGAAATCTGCTGAAGTATTCTTAGGATATGCTCTCATATACTAACACCGTACTGCGAGTAATATTGAACAGGTTGAATGTGGACACTGCTTCTTTGTCGCGCCTCATACACGTAACCGCGAGTGTGTATCGGAAAACACACTTCGCTGACACGAACGGCGCCATAATGGGAATCATTCCCATTATCTTTGAAGTATTAGGGGACGGCCTGCGGATGAAGGCCAGAGTTCTTCCAGCAACATTGAAGTCCATGCTAGAGGTACGTCCTTCAGTAGTAGTTGCATCTGTCATGACATTGATGTCCTGCAGGCCATAATGACTACCGAGATACCAGGCTCCTCCACACCTGCCGTGATGCACGTGGACCAGTTTCTTGCTTTGGCCGAGCCTGGATTCCACTTTCTGCTGAACCATTCGTGGACCGATGTTCATTCCGAGAAAGATTTCGCTGCGTCACTAACAGTTGGTAAGATGATTCTACAAGCAATTAGTCGCGAACCTGGTATCTTGGCGAGGGCAGTTGAAGAGGTATGTCATGCAAGTGAAGCTGCGTTTGGCGTCCTTTTTGTTTATATTTTGGATTGCAGAAAACAGGGCGGCAAAGCATGAACATCCGGGCATGGAATATCCTGGCTTTTTCCGCATTGTTGGACCCGTCAGAGAGCTGGATTTCCATCATGTATGCCCAGCTCCCCACGTTCTCTGTGGCACACCATGCCGTCTTGCGTGCATACGTTCAGGATGGCTTGAGCCTTCCCGAATCCGCAATCACGGATATCAACCACACGTATATCGCCATCAAACTATGGCTCATGCTTGCACACAAGAAATCGGCGAGGGACAACAGCGGGAACGTGACAGCGATTTCTGTCTGGAATGAGCTATGGCCGCCATTTGAAAGCCTCGTGAATTTGCTTGAAACGGAGGTGCAAGCTGGTAATTCCATGGTCAGTCTAGCCACAACTCGCCCATTGTAATATTCTGACAGCAGTCACAGACCCTGGCAATGCTCACCTGGTCGACAGTTGCCGACCTCTTTCTGTTCCTCCGTGCTTTGCATTCCCCAGTGGCTCTACAAAAATCATCGCAGATTACAATTCTGAATCGACTGAGGAGTCTGGGTCGAGGAGAATCCAACACTAGCAAAGTACGTCTTTGACACACGCAAGATCAGCGACCGGAATGCTGACCAGGTCTTAGCTCACGCGTACATTGACAAGCATGTCCGAGCCACCACCTAACGTTGCATTTGATGTTATGGTAAACCAAGCCGCAAAAGATATTGTTGCCGCAGAAAAGCTGAGGGTCTTGGAAGGGAGGAGAGACGCAAGTAGAACGGTTCCCGAGAGAAGAGGCCACGGGAGATAATATCATTAACGACTTTTGGACTATGTAAGCTACATATATATACCCCGTTAGTAATGTTTCTATAGAATCCATGTCGGTACCTCAGAGAGCAGAGCAGGGAGAGCATGCTACTGCTTCACGTGCATATCCGCCCCGCAGGCCCAACAAAACGCAAAAAAGTTAAGATCAGTTGGGGAAGTAAACACCTGCTGTCGGGAGACATGTATGCGCACTTCGCGGGCCTTGTAGTACGTAGTACGAAGTCATGTAGAAGCCTGTCTTGTGTCTCCCAAAATGAATGCGAAGCCCGCATTCATTTTTGCTGAAGTAAGTAAACCCTCAATTGAGGGAGGCTAAGGCACAGTATACATCCAAAAAAACAGCATAGAACTGATCCGGGCCAGCAGAAAAACATGCGGACTTCAACCTCGTAGGAGGCTGAGATGCAGAAAGAGACAAAAAGAAGCTGCCCATGCCGAGATTCGAACTCGAGACCCTTGCATGTCTAGTAGTGTATCCTCATAAGTACAATGCTCTACCGCTGAGCTACACGGGCAACGAAGAACGATCGACTTCTGGCCATGCTGTTATGACACGGCCTTACACGGTCT
>CEMG01181643.1:927-11940 GCA_001179705.1 Baeospora myosura
TTGTCAATGTTCTGGCATCAAGAAGAGCTGGATAATGATGAATGGTCTGTAAATCCCGCGTTGCGAACAGGCGGAACTCACAGATCATCTTCTGAGAGGACTGCCAATCAGTGATGAGGTGAACACTGTACTGACGATGAGCTGGCCTTCTAATACCTAATTGATGGTGCCGACGGAGAATAGAAGACATGGAAGTCGAGTGGAATGTCTGCGATGTATATGTAGGGCATCGTAGAATTTAGTGGGCGTTGTAGTGACGCAATGTAGTCCCCATGTGGCATCAATGCTGTGGGCAAGCAGGCGGGCTTTCCGCTTCATGGTGTTCCGTGAACACATAAAGATAACCGTACGGTCGGCGATAGACAAGCGATAGATAAGTTCCATCATACGATCAGGATCAGGGATCAGGATTACAACCGTCAAGACTCAGCGGTCAGATCTATTCCGCAAGTCCTGACACAGTGTCCGCCGGCACACCAAAGAGATGACTGTATGATCTGCATCTTGTGTTATTTCGGGCGAGTTACAGGAGAGTTACAGGGAGGGAGTGATCGGTGATGGTTACATAAGGCAAAAGGACAAAATTACATCAGCAAATATGCTTGTGATGCAATTCAGTTTATCCCCGGTTGGGATTAGCTATGTACCTCCCTTGCCGCCTGTGGATGCCAACTGTGTCTTCTGTGTTCTGGCGGCTGAAATCAATCGTCCCACCCGTGAAACACAAGGCGCCGTGATCTAATATACTGACAAACATGATCCCATACCCTCGTGTGTCCAGGGGAATGGAAATCAAATATAGGATGGAAGGGCCGCCAAAACTTCAACCTATTTTCGCCCGCTCGCTCCCTCATGGAATTTGTTCTCCCCACCCCACCAGGCGTCCATGGTTCAAGGCCTGACTCCAACTGGAATGTCCCACCCCTGGATGGATCGCTCACAGTCTCAGAGATGTATGACTTCCACTATGAGAATAATCCAGATCACCCGGTCTTCGTGTATGCCACTCCTGATGGCAACGGTCTGACCCATGTAACGTTCTCTGAGGTTGTCCCAGCCGCCCACAGAGCCGCAAGATTTGTGGCCGACGTGGCAGGCATTGATCTAAACTCAGAGCTCCGTCCTCGACCGTTGGTGGCTATTCTGGCATCTAGCGGTGCGTATCTTGGCATTATATGGGATTTAACCGTTAAAATTGGCCGCAGATACAATCACATTTTTCACTACCGAACTTGGCTTGCTTCGTGCTGAGATTCCTTTTTTCCCCATCTCCCCCCGTAACTCGGTGGCCGCTGTCGCACATCTGCTGGCAAAGACCACTCCGACCCACCTGCTGATCAGTGGCGAGATTCCAATACACGAACTTGCTCGGAATGCCATAGAATCTCTCCATGAAGGCGCTGCTCCTCTGATTGTCTCTATGCCTTCATTCGACGACCTGTATGTCAAAGACGCTCCTTTCAAACCACTCCCTCCTCGTCAGCGGGATTTCTCGGCGACTCGGACTATCGTTCATTCTTCGGGTATATTCTACTACCTACGTTGCTTCGGAAACCTTCTCATCATCATTTAGGATCAACCTCGTTCCCCAAGCCAGTCACCTGGACCGACAAATACTACCTGCAGGCGTCGCTTTGTCCTTGTGGGTTCAAATAGCCGTGTTACTGGCCGTTTCTGATTGAGGTTCTTGACAGGGTTCGGTGTGCATGATTTCTGCGGAAAGGTTTTTGGATGTCATGGCATCGCAATGTTTCATGGCATAGGCCTGAAGCACATAGATTGGGTGGTGAGTACTCCTACGATGTAAGGGCAATACCTCACTGTCTAAGTCTATGACGTAGGCTACCACGGGTTTGATCATGGCAACATTCGCTCCCGCTTCTCCTGCTACTGTGCCGACGACGGACGCTGTCTTCAATGGCTTCTTGGCTACTTCCCCCGATTACGCCTTTGGTCCTCCCAGTTTCTTTGACGTACGCAGTGTCGGTCTAATGTCATTTCCCTTCCTTTTTGACGCTGCTTGACAGGAATGGGCAAGAGATCCTGCTAAATTGCCTTTCTTCAAAGGCCTCAAGGGCATAGTGAGCGGCTTTTATGCTAACTTTATGCTTATATTATATCGACTAACTGCGACAAGATTTACGGTGGCGGCCCTCTGAACAAGGCAACAGGTGACTATCTGGCCAGCGAAGGTGTCCCTATCTACACTTTGTATGGAGCGTAAGTGACGGATGTCTGGCTTTGAAAGTCGGTCGCCAATAACGCAATGGTCATGCAGCACCGAATCTGGGGTCATGGGAAAGATGTTTACCGGTAAGAGTACCAAGAATCAGTCTGTTGTAGTCGACTAACCTCGCTGTTTTCAGAAAGCCCTGGAATGGACTGGGAGTACATGACGATGAATCCCCATTGTGCCATCGAGTTTGAGCCAATCGGCGATGGAAGTTTCGAGATGATCATACTCGTAGGTTCCTTTCCCCGTACCTCTTTCTTGGGATATTCTAAGTCTGTTGTTTCAGGCGAAACCGTTCACTGAATTACCAATTCGAAACACCACATACCAAGGTTATGAAGCATACGCAACCAGTGATCTCCTCGAACCACATCCTTCGTTACCTGGGCGCTGGAAACTTTTAGGCCGGAAAGATGATCAAATAATGTTGTCAACAGGGGAGAAGGTCGGCCACAGATTTATTCCTCTTTTCTCCTCATGCTGATTGTTTGATTCCTATAGACAAATCCCGGTCCTCTAGGTTTGCTCTCATACATACAGCTTTGTAAACTGATACTCATCTTCGGTCCATCAGAGGCTATATTGTGCCGACACCCCCATGTGCAGTCGGCGGTCATGTTCGGTCGTGGAAGGTTTCAGAACGGGATCTTGATTGAGCTCAAGAAGGAATACGCATTCGATCCTAAAGACACCATTCAGCTCAACAAATTCCGCGACCTTATCTGGTATGTGAGCTCATTGTCTAGAAAATTCAATCGACATGCTCATTCACTGTGCATAGGCTCAAGGTAGAGGAAATGAATGCGGTGGCGCCGAGTCATTCCCGCTTATTCAGAGAGGTATGTTCCGTAGTTCTCGTAGACTTATAATGAATGGCTCACCTAGCCCGTTATCTAGATGATCATCGTTGCGGACCCGAATAAGCCCTTTGCGTACAACCCCAAAGGTGCCCCGAAACGACCAGTCATCCTCAAGGAGTATGACGACGAAATCAATGATGTTTACTCCGGAGCAGAGGACAGTACGGAACTTGAGCCCCCGCAGGATTGGTCTATGGAATCCTCTATACAGCTCATCAGGACCCTGGTAAACGGTGTTCTGAAGCACCCTGCATCAGACGAAGACGATATTTTTGAACGTGGATGTGATAGGTCAGTGCTTATTTATCATACAGTGATGATCATCTCCTGATTTGACTGCAAATCAGTTTGCAGGCAACATGGATCAAACAAAGTATTATGCATGTCATACGCCTGACACAGCCATCGAAGGTTTCGGCGATTACTGCGAACTTTGTCTATGAGCGCCCTACCATTCGGTCCCTCGCTCAGTTCTGTGCGGTCGGTGCTTCTGATGTTGATGAAGTGTCTACGTCCAATGTCAAGGCCATGGAGGCAATGTTGGCCCGGTATGGAACGCCCTTTGCGAAGCACTACCCAAAATACTCTTCCAGCAGTGGTTCAGACGGATCTAAAGGCCTACTCGGAAAACTGATGTACTATGTCACAAGCTGTTCCCCGTCGTATTCCCGCGAACACTCCTTTGAAAAGGAAGTTGTGTTTGTGACGGGAACCTCAGGAGCTCTTGGGTCGGCTGTTCTTGCCAAACTCGTAGGCTCTAGCTCAGTCGGTACGGTCTATGCGTTCAACAGACCATCGAAGGGTGGCGTTGGAGGAGTGGAACGGCAAGCGGAGGCACTACAGACAAGAGGATACGATCCTGCAATTGCTACCTCGCCGAAAGTGGTACTAATCGAAGGCGACTTGGCCGAGTCTTATTGGGGTATTGATCCTGCGCTCAAAGATAAGGTAAATCGTCTTCTTAGCTACGATAATGTCAAGGAGATTGATGGAGGTCGTTCTCAGATCCGGAGGACTGTCACTCATATCATTCACATTGGTAACTAGAGCGATTCATCATTTTACAACGTCTTGCTCATATATTTTCCAGCGTGGCGCGTTGATTTCAATCTGGCGCTCTCATCATATGAAAATCAAATCCGCGGTGTTCGCTCACTCGTCGATTTAGCGCTGGCTTCACCTCAGCCACAGCCGCCACGAGTGGTGTTCACGAGTTCTGTCGGAGTGTTGAGAAGTATGTCATTTTCTTTGATATTGATCTGCGACCTAACACCACCTTGGTAGATGTCAGTCCTCGCCATCGTGTGCTGGAAGTCCCGCTCGAAGATCCTAGCATCGCCGCAGGCCAGGGATATGGAGAGTCGAAATGGGTGGCTGAACAGATTCTGTACAATGCCGCGAAGACTACACCACTCCGACCTGTTATCGTTCGAGTGGGCCAGATTAGTGGAGGCATCAACGGCGCTTGGCATACTACCGATTGGGTTCCTACCATTGCAAAGTCAAGTCTGGAGCTTGGGTGCTTCCCTGATTTGGGCGGGGTGAGCAGTAATTTATTTTGCATACAACGGCATGGCTAATCTTGAATGCATTGCAGATGTGCTCATGGATTCCTCTCGACCTTGCGGCTCGTGCTGTAACCGACTACAGGAACGCCGACATACCAAGCCGTACAGTGCACTTGGTGCATCCTCGGCCTGTTCCTACGAAAGATATCTTTCAACTCATGAGTCATCGGCTTGGGGTCCCTCTTAAACCCTACGGGCAGTGGCTCGAGGCTCTCGAGGAAAGCGCTTCAAGAACAGCGACCCCGGACCTCAAAGGAGCTGCATCTCCATCAGATATCAGCCTCGCCAATGCTCTTCCGGCGTTGAAGATCATGGATTTCTTCCGTGCTGGACTGAGAAGTGAAGAGGAGGGCCGAGATCCCATTGGTATCCCGATTCTCGATAGCAGCGAGGCCTACAAAGCCTCCAGATGTCTCCAGGAAGAGAAGTTTGCTGCTACGCTTGGAGCTGAAGACGTTCGTCTGTGGTTCAATTACTGGACTGAGGTTGGATTTCTATAGGATCAGTGCACCTTTGGCAGAAGCTGGCTTCAGGCATTATTTATACCGTATCATTATCGATCTACAGACATTCGCTGTGCATTTTTTGCTTTTCGTTCACTGAACTCCGGTGTTGTACATAGCTGTCAACGTACGTGTTGTGTGTAGTTTAGATCTGTATCCATATTGACAATTGTAACTTGACTTTTCGGAACAGCGTGAGGTAGCGTGTGCTGAAGATATGATGCTGAAAATGTGCAGAGAATGCAGGTGTGGACTATTTTTGGCGCCCGTTTCGCGAAAATTGCCCTGTGGACGACGGATGATAAGTGTCGAACACTGCTAAGTAGCAGCGCTAGCTCGCAAGAGGTTGGCGATGGAAATACCGGCCCAAGTCAGGGCATGTACTTAAGATTGTATTCATGCGTTGATAAGATTATTTATGAGGGACATGGGACGTGAGTAGATACTCTACGATTTGAGACATAGACAGCGATATGCAAGTACACAGCAAAAAGCAAGAAAACATACGACAGCGAAATGGATTCAATAAAAATTCAGAAACATTCGAAAAAAATTGTCCATGGCGAGTACGAATGAAGCGGTCATGCGACAGATATAATGGAAAAGATCGAGTCCGATTCTCTTCCTCAATCGATGAACACTTACGCAGCAGTGGGAATCATGCTTCTTCTCTTCGGCGTCTTGGAGGCAACATTCTCCTTTTCGTCTTTCTCAGAAAGACTGGGAGCGGGACTAGCGCTCGGAGCGGGCCTCAAGTTTTTGAGTCTCGTTTGAGAATGCTCCAACGTGGCGGATGACACTCGACGATGAGGCGTTGTGATGGGAGTAGATACAGGCGGTTTTGCCGAGGTGGACCGTGAAAGTGAAGATATCCTCGCAGTGGGCGTTGGGGTTCCCGAGATAGATGGTCGAGACTTCTCTGGAGGCGGGCCCATAGAACCTCCAATAGCATGACCCTTCGCACTGGCGGATGCCGCCAAGGCGTTGAATCGAGTGGTTTTGGCCAGAACGGAGGATTTGACGGTGGCGGGGGTATCGGAGGCAAGCTTTTGATCTTTCGTACTGTCTTTGGCCGAGTCGGAAAGAACAGACGATGGTCGCGAAAGGCTCGGTGTTGAGGAGAATACAGTGGAGTCCCGGCGGTGATGACTGGCTTTGGATGGTTGAGCCGGGGTGCTACCTGCAGTCCCACGTACTCCGATCTTTCTTTTCAGCTGTAAAGAGAGGAAGTGAGTGACTGGCGAAGAGACCGAGGCAAACTCGTGAAACATACCAGCTCCAGCTCCTGCTGCTTCGAGTCGAGTGCGATATTGAGGCCTGACAGATCCTCCTTGTCCTGTGCTCGCTGCTTGTTTATAGAGACAAGCTTAACCTCCTTGTCAGCGCTCTCTTGCTGCAGTTCGTGCACCTGGCGTCTTAGGCGCTCCACTTCATCTTTCAAGGCGGTGATCCTCTCTCTTGAAGTCCTCATCTCGACATCAGCTTCCGCCTTTTGCTTGACTGCCACCTCCATCTGCATTCTCGCCTCACCCTCCTGGCTTGCCATGTCTTGAAGAGCCCGGCTCTGTTCATCGACGGCGCGAGCATGCTCTCTCTTCATGTTGTTCATCTGTTCTCGTAGTTCTTCCGCTTCGGTCTCGCGTTGGAGGATGCGCTGAGCGTAGTCCTCGGCCTCGGAGTCTCGGCGACGCAAGTTAGCTTCGAGCCTGGCGATGTTGTCGAGGGCATATTTGCGTTCGTTATCGAGTTCGATCATGCGAGCATCGCGTTCTTGGGCGGTGTGTGTAAGGTCCTCCACGCAGTCCCGCTCACGGCGGAGTTGTTCGTCCAACTATAAGATGTCGAGTATCAGTAAGTGCCCAAAGGATGGACATAGAATGACTGTACCTCTTCTCTCTCCTTCTCGAGTGCTTCGTTGGTATTCCATAGCTCTTGAATCTCGTTCTCCAGCTCGATCTTCTTGTTCTCGCTGTCGTTCCACTCGAGTTCCATGCTGTTGATCCTCTGCTCGAACTCCTCGACATGAGCTTTCAGCGTCTCACGCTCCTTCTCGAGTTCCCGTCGTTCGTTCTCCAGGGCTTCCGTCTTTTCGCTGGCGTTCTCGGTATGCTGCCACTGTGCCTCGAGCTCGGCTTTCAAGACACCATACTCCTCCTCCTGATTCCTCAACTGTTGCTTCAATGACTCGACCTCTTCCTGGAAAACTGCTTTCTCCGCCTGAACGTTCTCGAGACCCATCTTCAGCTCGTCCCGCTGCTGTTCCCACTCTACCTCGGCAGCTCGGTTGGCCCCATTCTTCATCTCCCGCTCCTCAATCAACTTCTTCAGCTCATCCTCGTCAACCATCCCCACACTAACATTGCCCATCATCTCGATCTGCTCCTTCGCATTCCGGATCCCCTCCTTCAACTCCCGCTCGCTCTCATCTCGTGACCACAGCGATTCCTTCAATTCCATGACCTCGTCGCTGCGTTCTTTCACGATCTGCTCAAGCGTCCCAACCTCCTCGCGCAGGATCTCCTCCTTCCGATTCCACTCCGCCTTCTCCCGCTCGAGGGAGGCGATTTGCCGATGAAGCATCCGCAACGCCTCGCTGCTTGCCTCGTCCATGACGCTCCGTTCCATGCTCTCATGCCGGGACCCCTCGACTTCCTCTTCGAGATAACGGCACGTCTTCTCGAGCTCCGCGACTTTCTTCTTCCACGCCCTGAGAACCCCGCGTCGCTTGATGTCCTCCTTCTCTGTTTCAGCAAGTTTCTTTCCCAAGACGTCGACGAGTTCGTCGCGCGCGCTCAGGTCAGCCTCATACTGCCCGCACAGCTCCTTCTGTAGCGCCAACTGCGCGTGCAGAGAGAAGATGATGCTTTCCTCCTTGGATGTCTTGCGCATGTGTGCTGCAGGAGGCCTACCTTGGGGAGGCGTGGTGGGAATGAGCGTCTGGGGGGTGTAGTACGTGGTAGCGTCCATGCGGAAGGGGTCTGGTTCGGGTGTTCCACCAGAGTAGACGACGAGGTCGGCGGAGGATTCGTCGTTGATGTCAGCCTCTGGTTCCGCCTCGGCCGGCTTGGCGGAGGCGCGGAGCATATTGGTAAAGACGCTATCGCTGAGCGCTCTGCCTCGACTCTTGGAGATAGATATAGGTGAGTCGGCAGACTTGTTCGAGTGCTCGGATTTCTTGCTTTGTATAGAGGGCGAGGGGAGGATGGAGGATGAGTTAGATGATCTGTTCGACTTATCATTGCCATCCATCGAGTAGAAGACGGACTGGCCGAAGCTGAAGGAATGATTTCTGTTGTGTAAGACCGACGGAAGACGAGGAGGCTTCTCTTGCGAATGGAATATCGTTTCGTCAACCGCTGCGACGTCGGGGGAGATATTCTCCTTCTCCTCCGGCACGTCAGAAGCCCTCTCTTTGCCTTTGCCTTTGACGTCCCTGAAAGGCGTGGATGACATTGGGGCATTGTGCCCGCCGTCAGGATCCTGGGATGAGTCGTACGTGGGACCATGCTCGTCATAAAGACCCGGAGGAAGAGCCGGCAGACCCTTCAATGCTTGCGACAGGTCCAGCGACATGTCAGATGAGGATATGTCAGGCAATGAAGGTGCGGACTGCGCCGGCTCAGAGGGTCCGGGAGTAGATGGTGCAGCATCATTACTCGCCAGAGGAGAGAACACCTCATTCAGAGAGGGTCTCGAGCCCTTCAAGGACGACCGAGGCATCATAGCCGGAGTACTTGTACTCTGCGGTGCGACCTTCTGGAGCTTCTCCATGAAGGACTCCTCCGGTGGTGGCAACTGCGGTTGTAGATCAGAGAACATAGGCTGATTCAACATGTCCAGCGACTGGTCTGGACTAATGACCTTGTACGCGTTTCGAGAAAAGAATCGAACATTCTGTCCTGTGCCAGGCGTGTTGGGATCGCGAAGAATGGAACGCACTGAGCCGAATTGGAGATCAGAATTTGGTGTTATGGGAGGGAATGCATCTGAGGGATCTTGGAGAGGCATAGATTCTTGGGTTCGTAACATATCCAGTGATGGACGGCGAAGCACGTCTGTGGAAGAGCGTGTCGAACCATACGCGTCAATTGATGGACGAAGCATGTCTTGCGATGGCCGGCGGGCCATATCTGGAGAGAGTAAAGACGCGTTCGAAGTACCACGTCCAAGTGAGACTTGTGAACCTTATCGAGAAAAGCAACCATCAGTCGAGGAATGGTCTGTGTTGTGTATACGGCTTACCGTTGGCACCAGAGGTGAGAGTCTTGACCTTTTTGGGAATACCAATCGACATTCTGGGAGATGGTGATGGCGCCCTTAAAGAGTCGTTGTCTCTTCCAGGAACCTTCGACGCCCGTTTGAACATTGATCGACGTCCATGTTTCGAAGGCGAACTCGGTGGGCTTGGAGTAGGAAATGGAACTTCAGAATCAGCGCCGTGAAAAACAGAAAGATTTGGATGTTGTTGAAGAACGCTGGACATCACGTCGTGCTGCGACGAAGAAGATGGTTCGTGTTCTTCTCCTTGCCGAGGCTTCAGCACACTGGTGAACTTCGACCACATTGCGAGCCGAACAGTTCCCTATAATGATTCAAAAGATGAGGAAATCTGAAGGAAAGCCAGAGGCAATTGAAGATGAAATGAAATGAGATGGTGGTGGCAGCAAGTTGAAAAACGTGGGCGCAGAAAGTGCCAGATATTCAACGCAAACACGCCACAACAAAGTGAGCGCGTCAGATCACGTGACGCTATAGACGCGCCATCGCAGCCCTCGCACTGCAGTGCGCGCCGCGCACAGCCTTGGAAGTGGAACTTTCTGCAAACTCATCTGCAAAGGTTAGGTCTTTCGGATTCAGGAATACCTTCTACAAGCATACTTACTAGTGCGTTAATTCCTTAAGGCCCAACCCGAGCGTTCACGTGGATCTCCCAAGAAGTTCTCCTCGGGAAGTTGGTTTGCAAGTTCTTGACAGTCCTTATCAGGATCTCACACTCCGGCGCTGGTGGTATATCTGCCCATGACTCACGAGTCAGTATCACAAATCTCTAACAGACTTGCTGGTCGATGTGAGTCAATAGTACGCGTTGAGTACGCGCGGGACAAAGCTAATTAAGTAGAATCTGATAACAGAGTCTTCGGTTCTGTGATAGTATCCTCAACTTCCGAGTCGATTACTACCTTCGTGCCTGGTGGCGACATGGGCCGGGCTAATATGCTCGATCTTCCCGACGAGCTCCTTCTCCTTATTTGCCACAAGACAAATCGTTATACTCTCCTTACGCTATCCGTGTTGTGTCGGCGTCTTCACAACATCTGCCTCCCTCTCTATCTTTCGCACTATGGCATCGACAACCCGGCCCATGTAATTGAGGCTGATATCTACTTCCAGGCTCCCACCAAGTCCGAAGCGACTCTTCCGCAGCTGGACGCCCTTTCCGGGCTCCGACTTGCCCTCTTCATCACACACACCAAAAAAATGGTGCTTTCGTTCGTGCACCCAAGAACGGGTGATCACCATGACATGCGGCCCGTAATTCAACAGCTTACTCGAGCGAAAGCGCTCATTGACAAGATGACGTCCATCAGGAAGGTGACGCTCATCTTCAATGCCGGCTTGGATACGGCATCGCACCGTTGTTACTCCTGCTTCGGGAAAGACATTGACCGCGGCTCCATGAGCTGCGCCTCCGCCTACTGTGAACTCCTCGATTCTATACTCGAGAAGACCTCCATTTTGACAATCCGGAAATGCCACTTCATGATGTATGCTTATGATACTTTTAAGCGGCCCATCAATGCCACTCGACCGAGCAACTTGGTCCTACGTGTATGGAGTAGAGCGAGGAA
>CEMG01181646.1:2781-12916 GCA_001179705.1 Baeospora myosura
GGTGCGGCGCCCGATTACGTGAAGGCATCGCGGTACACCCAAGCTGTACTGGTTTGTCGCCCTCCCGACATCATTGTGACGCGAAACGAGGCTTGGGCGTTGGATTTGCAATCGCCGAACCCGGGCCTCTTCCTAGACTTTGTTCCGCAGACATAGTGACAGTCTTCCCGCGATGTGTTGATGCTTGCGCGCTAACATCGGAAGATGGGTCGTATAAGTCTACGACTCGCGTTTGGATGGGTTCCTGCTCGCTCTTTGTCACGGGCCCTGCGTTCTCTGATCACTTTCAACAGTTCTTCCCCTTCTCAGACATTAGACGTCGTTCTTCGCGTATCGTCTCGCCCTCCCTTATTGTCTTCGTTCGCTCTTATTGACGTCTCAATTCCTTCCCTTTCTCCTTTCTCCTTTCACGTGTATTGTGTTCACTACTATGGCTTTCGTTACTTAGCTTTGTATGGTCCTATATGTGAAGTAGTGGCGGTGGTATCGACGGTGGTGTCTGCGGAAGTTGTTGGGCTGAAGAGGCGGGAGTTGCGAACGACGAAACGACAAGACGCCAACTCGGGGGAGGGTGGTTCTGAGGGTCACCATTGCGTCTCTGATTCAGTACAATCCATTCATTTTGTTGACACGTCATTCTAGGCGTCGTATCATAAGGATGTAGTGGTATTATTGATGGTACGACATCTACTCCTCGCTGTTCAGTATCAAAAGTCCTTGAATCGTGCACTTAGTCTGCAATAGAAGGTTGTGAAGCTCCGTATCTAGGTGGTGGCAATACCATCTCGTGCGCCCAAGCATGCCTGCCCTGGTCGGAGGGAGGTCGCTCAATCTGCGCACCTCTCGCTGTGGCGCTAAGACCGGATCTTATCATTTCCTCTACCACATCCATCCGCTCCCGCAAGTTGGTAATAGAATCTGGTGGCGATGGTTGAGAAGCACCAGACACGGACACGGCTACTGCATTCTGCCGTGATTTGGATGGAGGCATTCGGGAGAACGAGAAGACCGTAAACGGTCTGATATTCGCCTCTCTGTGGACTGTGCGACGAAAGGAGTGCACATTGCGAGACCAGGAGTGCCGTTTGATGAGGAAAACGAGAAGTAAGATGGTGATGATGCAGAAAGCGACGCCTCCGATCGCCGCTCCCGCAATGACTGGCGTGTGTGATTTGCGGACTCCCGATGCTATGACCGGGCTGGAAGTGGGTGGGAATGACAAGGTGGAATCGGAGTCCGTGGCTGTTGACTTCAACAGACTGGAGCTGAATACCGATGTTGAGGGGTCTGCCAGTGGTATGAAGATTTGGTTTCCCCACGGGGAAATCCCATACGGCCCAATTTCGACTGCAGCTGGCCAGCCACTATCATTTACTGAAGGTAGCTCAAACCCGTTCTCGAACTCGGCATTGATCTTCCACGAACCACTCGAAGGAAGTATGTCACTAGTCCCGTCCGTGTAGGTCACTTCAATCTGAGCGAGAAGGCCCGCGGGGCTTGGAGCACCACTACTGCCAGCCCAAGGCAAGTTGGTGGCGTTGACTGCGAAGAGGGCTGTATACCCCGAGAGGTCAACCTCCCACAGCTGCGCAGTGTACCAGGATGCCGACGAGCCTATATAATTACCGTTCACGTACAAGGTGTACTCATTGTCCGCAGTTATCAAGATCTCCGCGGATTCAATTTGTTTTCCCTGGAGAGAAACAAACGTTGCTCGAAATGCCAGAGACTCTGGAGGGGGCCAAATGGTGCTATTTTGCTCCGTTGACCATATCCACATGGAATATGTGAAAGAAGGAGACGAGTCTGAAGCAACGACTTGCGTTACGACTGTGGGGGACGATTAGACTCCAAATAAAGCTGTGGTGGAGTACGAATCATTACCAGCAGCGAATAGGATTGAGGTAACAATGCGACGAGTGCCATGACAGGATACTGACACCATTCAGTTAGTCGAGAAATCTGGAATGACAGCCGTAGATACTCACGGCCAGCCATGGCTGACAGCGTATAGGTGAGATTACCTAGCAAATGTGATACGTGAGATCACATAGAGAAGGCGCAGAGAGAATTCCAATTGGTGACTTACCAAGAGAAAGAGAATGACGGTCGGGTCCTGCAGAAGAGGACAGGTACAGCTCTCCATGAGACTCACTCCAGGATTTATAACCAAGGCCTTCAAATCGGCCTTCGCAGATACCAGGTGATGCCACCGCAATCGAGGTTGCGTGGCAACGAGGAGGCAGGAACGAAAGACTCAGTAGAGAAGAATGGGATCGTCGACTAGAGATATCAAGGTGATATGATGTCTTCAAGTTGCCATTGTAGATAGACCTGATGATGTTTGCCGATTCGTCGACTGTTGGTCGCAGTTGCGGCCTGATGCGATGAGAACTATTAGACCACGGATAAGAATACTCATAGAAATATCGACGGATGAATGTCAGCTTATAGATCGTAGCGTACTAATGTGTAGTAAGTTATCCTCAGGTCCAGAGCATTGGTTGATCAGGTCAACCCATTACATCTGCGATCGAGACCTCAGTTCATAGATAGGGCGACAACTAGTACTTAGAGATTCCCAGTACTGGACTAGATTTCTGTATCTTCGATCTTTCTGAGCAATTCTGTAGAGATCGGTGATGAATCGGCGATGATTGGGTGCACAAACGTGGTGAATACTCACCCATACAGATGCCGATAAGTACATCAGTTCCATACTCAACGATAGATCATCATGCAACTGACTGAGCGCTTGAGCGAAGGTGCAAAGCAGTGAGTTCGTCTCAACCTAGATCTCAAGCTCAAGACTTATTCAATCCCAGGCGCGATCGATGGGGAGAGAGTCAGGGAAGATGCACTTCTCGGTCCGGGATGCGTCATCGCCGGATGTTTAGGGCCGGTCAAGAGCCTGCCACAGATTCGACCCAGCCAGCCACTTCCTCTCCAAAGCCTCTTCAAGCTGTTCTACAGATCCTTCCTTGCTCACCCAAACTACAGAGTCTCTCATTTCAATGCTTGAATCCAAGCTCAAGCCCTCAGAGGTTTCGGTCCTCAGGCCTCAGGCCAGGTTTTGGTCCCAACGGCGATGAAAACAAGATGAAAAAGGTTTAAATGTGATCAGAAGTATGCCAGGCGATGCTGGCTATGGGGGGCATAAGGACCTATTGCGAATACGTACGTGTCTTTATGCATCTCGTTTTCTTGAATACCTCCATTGGTTTCAATTCGTCAAGCGATCTTGTATGCACGGCGTATACTATGATACCACGGAGACGACCTCGCCCTCCTTTCTTTCATTCCCGTCCTTTTGCAGGCCCGTCGCCGCCTACGGGTAAGTAATACAGTTCCACACATTCTGATTTACGCTCCACTCCTCTGTCGTTATCCGCCCTCGCGTGCGGCTACGAGGATCTGTTCACCACCATGTGAATATACGTGTCACATACTCTCCCGATTTCGTTCTTTTCCAGATTTGCTTTCATTGACTGCGTTATACTACTTTCCGCGTCTTGTTGTGCTGGTCCTCGCCCGTCGCTCATAAATACTAACTTCCACCTCTACGCCTTTTCTCAGTATTCACAGCAAAGCCACGACCGCTGCACCCAGCCTTGTTCTCGACAACCTCTACGGTCTCGACGGCAGCCTGGCGTGACTCCCGATTACCGCGTCGTTCGTCAAGATATGTATGCGGTGAGTCAGGCGCATGGCGTGTCCTCTGGATATCCCCTGCTTCGTCGTGTTCTTTTGAAGACCGCACACCCTTCCTCCCAATTCCCCTGTGGATTCGCTTTGCTTTATATTACGCGTCACCTCCCCCCGCTCCTTCTCAATCCTCTTCTTTTATATCTTGACCCTGCCTTGCAACCCCCATCGCGGCCCCCTTTCCTTCACGCTCCCCGGCCTCCCTTCCGTCTATTTCCGGCTGCCTTCTTATGTCCACCCCCCTACTTACACTTCGGTCCATTCATCTCGTCTCGCCCTGCCTCCCTCTGTGTCATCTTCAGTTCATCTTGATCCCATCTTGATCTGTTTTCAGTGTCGCTTTCGTTTCACTCTCTTCCTTCCCTTTGCTCTGTTTGTATCATAATGCTCATTCTCGATTCCATCGTGCCAGGCGATGCTTGATCTCGGTCTTCCAGGTTTCAACTTGCAGATTGAGGTCATTCGTGTTTCGTTTCCAGTGCCTTCTTCATCTTCTGAATCTCACCCTCCATCTCCCCTTCATTCGTGGTATCATCTAGCACCTGCTTTAACGAGTTCCCTCCCTCCCAGTAGGTATCCTCGCAAGATCCCCTAGCCAGATCTTCACTGCACCGGGTCACTCGTCGTTGAGTTCCGGAGGCGAAGAGCGCTTCGCGGCAGTGTTGACATCTCATAAGAGTTGATGTTGCAGCACACCACAAGGGGGCCTGAAGGGGCAAAGGCGGGAGAAGGTGATATGACTGGGCGACATGAAATGCGTGGGGATTAACGCTCAGTCATTCGACAAGTTTAGTAGTAGTAGTACACGGCATGGGTTCCTAATCGAATCATCGTTTACAGGAATTCTTCCGATGTGATGAGCCCACATCATCGATGTCTTGTTTCTGGACCCACACACACTCTGGGTTCTCGGAGCTCCGGGAGATCTCCTTCCGTGTCTGTTGATCACGGATAAGCAACCCACAGCCCACCACAGCGCCAGACTTACCCATCGATCAGCGTTCTCCCAGACATACATCTTTTCAACATGTTGTCCACGCGCCTAGCTCGTTCAAGAAAACAGGCGCCCGTTGACACAAGGCGAATGCGATAGCACTGGCTCGATCGATATCAGCCACGCTACAGGTTACTCGGGCCAATGATCTTACAGACTCTTTGGTTCGCGGATGACAATGGATATATTCTTGGCTTCAGGTCGTATGTACCTGTATCAAGGTGCGATTCTGAAAAGGGATTAAGAGCCCATCCACTCGTTCATGATGTATGGTTTATACAGACACGCACAGCCAAAGGAACATACCCCAGTGGCTCCATCATGCCCGGTGGAACAGTGGTGGATCCTTTCAGAGTGATCAAAGATGGGCGCTTTTGCTCTCGCAACTTCCATGATGCAGCGCACACATGCCACTTTCTGTCATCCGCTCGCGGGTGGAATCGACAGAACGGCCATCATCTGTCTGGACGCTTGAGCGAGGGAAGGCATGCTTTCATCCCTCAAAGTAGTACTGAACCGGCGCTGATCTATTTCTGTTCACATCCGTTACAGCGTGTAGGCGGCGTAATCTGATTCGGCCGTTCTATTCATTAAATATCGAGACAGCTCATCTCAGAACATCACTTCCTACCTTCGTAACATATTCTCATAGCCAACTTCAAAACGAAACAAGCAGTTCTAGCTGCGACGAAACAGTCATGCCTGCTATTATCCCCCTTGATAGCTCCCTGGGTGCAACATTTGTCGGAGTCATGGCCGCGTCTGTGTACGTAGCCTGAAGCGACATGCATCACGTCCTTAATTAACCGCCATGTACAGGGTATACGGTATAACCTGCCTACAAGTGTACATTTACTACACCGAACACTGCAGTCGGGATTCCTCCTTCCTAAAGGTCTTTGTAAGTTCATGCGACGCTTTTCAAAGACTTAACACATATGCCTAACCGTGAATCACGATATTAGGTATCTTGTATCATGCACGTATCTCTCGCCTCATGCCTTCTTTTCTGCTCTGACTCCTAAGTATGTCACAGGGCATTGGAAACGTTTCAGCTGGCGTTGTTGGCGCAAATATGCTACTCTTATACGGTCACTAACTTTGGGGATTACTTATACCTCTCACAAACGCATTGGTAAGTGTCATTCCTAATTCTTCGGGAGTCGGGTCTCATGTTGATGTTTCTATCAAGGCCCATCGTGGTACGTTCAATCTCCAGGACATTTCTGATCTGACTATACTCCCTTCCTGAAATCATTAGGTGCAACCGGTACTTGGTGTAAGATGAATTGTTGCCTCGTAGCCATTCCCTGAGTCCTTGACGCTGATTCTACAGGCCTTGATTAGTTCATCTGTACAACTGTGAGTCTCTACTAACTCATACGTGATCTCTCAAGAGTTAAACTCCTAGCTCTTGAGGTTCTACGCCCGCCGGATCTACGTCTGCAAGTATTTTGCTACCTACTTCCAGGAAGGCTAACTCACCGACATTGTTCTTTCATACCAGTGAGCGGAGCTCGCAAACAAGTTTATATTCCTATCTTAATTGTATGTCCTCTTCATCACCATTTCGCAGTCAAACGGATATACTTATACTAACGGGCCTCATAGATCCTCGCAAATTTGGCTAAGCTCGGTTCGTGTGTCGATCTGTGTGAAGACATCAACACCATATACTCTACTGATCAATACTACCTCTTCACACAGCCGTTACGATAGTATTCACGGTGGAGTCGTGTGTTGATGCACCTATCATACGTCATTCTCGTGGCAAGCTGATTTTTCACCAGGTTCAAGCTTGTGCTATACAACAGCGCCACAAATACGTTGTTCAACGAGACCTCTGCCCGGAACCAGGCGCTCATTCGGTCGGCCACATTAACGATTTTGGGACTTGACATCGCCATCGACACTGTCATCACGACCTCGATGATCTACTATCTGGTAAAGAGAAAGTCAATTTTTTCGAAGTATGTCCCAGGCATGGCGAGCTCCACGCAGGGATTGATGTAACGCATTAATACAGGACAAACCGAATGCTCAACATGCTGATCATGTATATCTTGAATTCTTGTGCGTGCCGTTTCAGTTCATGAATCTCATCCGTTGATCTAATAAACGAATTAAAACGCAAGCAGGTCTTCTCACAACGTCAGCTCCTTTAGTTTACTTCCCTCACCCTCAGCTCGCACTCACACAGTGTGACCATTACCAGCATCTGTACAGCCATAAGTCTAGCTCTTGTGAGTCGTCGACTCCATTCTCGTATCAATGCTAGCGCTCACAGAGAAGCTCCCGCAAGTTCGTATCACAGAAGGACAATATAGCGTATGCCCCATTCTTGTTCGTCCTGTGGCGATGTATGTAAATTCTCGCTTTCTCGTGTAGGTCACATCCTGATTGTTCCTTGCAGTGTATTCCTGCTCCTTCTTGTCGACGTGAGTGTCAGGATCCACCAAAATCCCCGTTTCTTCATATACTGAGGTCTATAAAGGTTGAACTGTCGTGACTCTGTTCGACAAGCTGGCAGGAGCACCAACGTCGACGGGCTATTGTCGCTATCGACATTATCGTCCTCGGGCACAGCTAGTACCACACCAAGATATGTAGCTTCTGGTGGCGCGAAGAACGCCAGCGTTGGCAAGTTCACTCTTCATCATTCGTCCACTGCGACAAACGACCCGCCGCCACAAAATAGCAGTTGACGGGCGGTGTAGCATGGAAGAAGAACTTTAGGAGAATCTTGCACGTGTAGTTATCGTAGTTGCACCAAATACTAGAAATGATGGTAGGACTCCTCGAAGCAGTGACAGGCAGAGACCAGAGTCGATGTGAAGGTTACGACAAGAACAAGCAAAACAAGAACGTCTCAAAAATTGGATGGTCGCCGGTACGGGAACATCAATCGCCGGAAGCTTAGGGCCGGTCGACGATGTCGCTTCCCACTCAAGTGACATCGACCGAAGCTTTCATCGTTGCCACTATCTGGATATCTATTATCTTCATACATCTCTCTGCTGGATGAATTTCAGGCCAACTTCTTGCTGAAGAACCAGTCTGAACCTGACAGGCTTACACATCACCACTGCCCATTGTCAGTGCCCAATGCCCACAAAAGTTACGACGACACTGCAGGGTCACGACCCTAGCGAAGTCGACTACATGCTTTGAAGACGGAGATATCAACAAATCCTCACAGATGATCATGAAGAGGCGATATCTATGCTCGTTTGACACTCGTACACGCACGCTGTCACGGTACTCATATGATGGTCTTGAAAGTCTTCGTATGTGTTTCCTCTCGACATTCCGTTCATATAGTTGACGTGAAACTCTCAGCTCTGTACCTGGGCAATTAACTCTTTACCATCTGCACAATAAATCGGCGATCTGAGCATTCCCATAAACAGCTTGCACGGTGTACGGATGGGATGGACGAGAATACACGTAAGTTGCTCACGTCTACATGCTATTTCATTGTTCATTGGAAACCCTCAGGCTCAGCTATGAATCTCGTAGTATTCACCTCCACCAGAAGCCTACTGACCTCGGCGGTGTTGTTGAATAACATTGGAATGGTGCATGAAGAATAGTGGGCATGATGTAGTGGTCATACGAGTACTCGTACGTACGTCTTCCAATCCTCACTTCACGCCCTTATCTGACTTGATATCGACAGGACGCAAGTCTCAGCACCATCCCTGCTCGACGGGCCTCCTTTTTCGCTACAATCGGACAATATCCTCACTCACCATTGCACGGGAATCGTCTCCACCTTTACCTTCACCCTTACGAGGATCAGACACGCGAAGCGAGCGGACGAGCGAGCGGAGCGGCGGAGTAGCGCTTTCCGTGCCGTCCGATGGACGGTCACGAGGATAACGTGCATGCTAAGATGGGGTCGACAGGGAGGATAGCTTGGTGCATGGGATGCCCGCGTCTACGGCCCCCGCTGCTCCTCATCCTCAGCATGTGGAAATAGGAGCTGATGCGGGTGATTTTGACGAGGAGGCTGGTCGTTAACAGGGAGTCATTGTCTTGGGAGACGCGGATGGCAAATCCCAAGGAGAGGTCTTCGTCGCTCGGTGCATGTCCAAGCTCCGTCGTGTCGATGTGGGGCAGATAAGCAGAGAAGTCGAGTTGGGTATCTGTATGCGTAAGTCTTCCTCCCTATCGTCTCTCTTTATTTCGTTTCTTTTTGTTTCATACCACTATGTTATTCGCATATCCATCCTTCCTAATTCGCCCCCTCTTATCCGTATCAAGCCTCGTACCCTGTACCGGCTTCGCTGACCAACGCTTGTCCTCAGTATCCCCGCTCAGATTATACCATCCAGGAGCAACGACTGATATCATGTAACTCCTTTCGGCGTCAACGGACCGGGTGGTGGGAGGCCTGTTGGTTCATCAAACAGTATGGGCGACGACATATCAAATTATAGTAGCAAAGATGAAGAAGCTGGTGAACTAAAAATAGTCTCAACGTAGAGGGTTTACGGAAAATTCAGCCCTCTGATCCTAGACGAGGAATCAGCTTTCGTATCTCGGTGCTCGTCAGTGAATGTCCACTGGCCGTCCAAGTCTACACATATGCACGGCCGGGAACGAGTAAGTACCGAGCCCCCGTCGCGTTAGAGCCCGACTCCGACGCGCTTAGACTTGGGTGAGTATCACAAGCGGCAGAGCCTACTCTCACTCTCGTACTCGCTGAACCTTTCTATATTTGAGAAGTAATATACGAGGGTTCAAACAAGATAGCCATATTGTTCTTCACCATGACTACACCCCCTCCACAGTTGCGGCGCCGTAAATTGACGGCTTTTCAATCGCCTTGATTGACGTATGTGTAAAGCTCGCGGAAGTGTCGTTCCCTTGCGATACCGCATTGGCAATCCTCAAGGACCCTAATGTGAATGTTTCATCGAACTTCGCTTCGCCGGCTTGTCGGACGTAGTCACGCGAGTTCAAGCTGGTTGAGACAAATTGTGTCAGGACTCTGAATAAGCCTTAAAGGAAGCCAATGCCCGAGTGGCTCACGTTGACATGAGTGAGCAAATGTACACTGCAAAAAGGATCAGAACGCGAGCTAATATCGGATGAAATGTAGTCTGACGTACACCGACTGGCGATGAGGAAAAACGGGTAGTAGACTAAAGAGCCACTATACAGTACAAACTGCCAGTGAAAAAAAGGTATGATCAGAACTGGGCTGCAACAAGTTAGATATTGACAACTCACAAGGGCCAAGCAAGTGGCATGACAGACGCTGAACATGAAAAGACGTCAGCCACATTCTTTATTGCCAACTGAAGATCTAACAGCACGAGAAGGCCTGAAAAGAGAGTGTCAAGTCGTCGATTAGATACAAGTCATCAAGGAAGAGAGAGAGAGATAACTACAAGAATTCAAGACGTATGCTATCAACATGTTGACCAT
>CEMG01181650.1:6599-16833 GCA_001179705.1 Baeospora myosura
ATGCTTCGTTTACGCAAAAGGTGATCGGTATTGGATCTGGTATGTTCGCAGTGAATCCACCTCAAATCCTTCAAGGCTAATCCTCTGCAGGATCGACTGTTCCCTACGTCGTGGAAAGGATAGTCCAGCAGGGTTACGAAGCAAACAAGGAACGTGTCTTCATTCCGACCGGTATGTGCTGATACCGATCTCCGATGATAGGCTATGCTTACCACCCCTCACCCCCGACAGGTTTCCAATCAAAGGAACTGATTGTCTCGTCTGGGTTGATGCTCGGAGATGTGGATCAATACCCAACTATCGACATTACTCTAGATGGCGCAGATGAGTGAGTCAAGTCTCGTCGTCGGACCATCCCACGGACTAAAACGGCAAACTTTAGGGTAGACAGTGAACTGAACTGCATCAAGGGTGGAGGAGCTTGTCATCTCCGTGAAAAAGTCCTGGCTGAGGCTGCAACTACGTGCGTTCGAGCCTTCAAACGTCGTTAAGAGTCATACCAACAACACTGGCCATAGGTTCATTCTCGTCGCCGACTACCGCAAGAATGTAGAATTCCTGGGAACCAACGTAAGCCCAAATGCCATCCTCCTGTCCACCTCACCTTCTGATCCAAACGGTGCAGTTCAAACCCGGCGTACCCATCGAAGTAGTACCCTTCGCCTACGCAAAGGTCCTGCAGAATCTGCACCATGCGCTCGGATCACCGAACGCAACCCTTCGCATGGCAGTTGCGAAAGGTCAGAGTCTCGGGTTCCTATTCGCCACCTACAGGTTTTACTCATCTCATCGCACCGCTTCTAGCTGGGCCTGTTGTATCGGATAACGGAAACTTCATCATCGATGCGCCGTTTGAACGCCAATATATGGAGCAGCCCTATACCGTTAGTGCCTAGTCTGGTTGTGCAGCCTCCCATAGCGCTGCTGCCAACATTATCAACATTGTGATGTCTGAGTGTACTGATGACCTCGTTGCAGATCATGGCACAGATCAAGATGCTGACTGGCGTAGTCGAGGTCGGTCTGTTCTGCCACATGGCAAAGGCCGCATACTTTGGAAACGAGGTCAGTATTGAGTGTTGTTGACTCCAGTGGTGGACTTGAACCTGAAATGTTGCTACGTCTAGGATGGAAGCGTGACGATCAAGACCAAGGACGGGAAGGTGGAACAGGTTGCTGCACCGCAGACATCTGAGTAGTCAAGGAAAGAAAGATGTACTCAAAATGTATTCCAAGGTGAGTGGCGGAACAACAATGTTCCGATCATCTTCATAGCGCAAATATCCTAACTCTCGTGGATATTCAGATACTATCGGAACTGTTGTAAACATCAATTGAATAGAGTACTTTACCTGGATCCTAGGCCGTGTAATGAGGCGATATTCTGCAGGCTTTCCCAGCAAGAAAGCTTTCAATACACATGCTCAAAAACAAAGCGCTCATTCCTCAAGCACTCAACTACATATGTACCAGCGCAACCCTTCCTTCGACCGTAACCTACCTATTCTATCCTAAAAATCCAACTCCGCGCCTCCCTCATCGCGTTCTGCTGGGCCATCTGCATCTTGTTCATACACGACCATTCGGGTATGCATTCCCCAAGGTCTGCAGTTCCCTCCACAACGCCTTCTTCAGTTCCGCCCAGCAATGTGCGTCCAAGCCATGTGAGCGCTTGGATGAACCATATTCCGACCAAACGTTTCTCGTGGCCTGTCGCAGCTATCCAGATGCCGTTCAGAGCCCCCTGAATACCAGAGTAATAGTGTAACTCTGGTGTAACTGTTTACCTAGATCTTAGGCCGTGTGATGCGTGATGAGACGTATCGCGACCTCCACGGCCGTGGTCAATCATTGAGGCAGTTATAATGAGTCTAAACTAGTGTAATAGTCATCTCAACTCATCGTTCCACCACCTCAACTACGGTCGATCCACGGAGTTACACTGGAGCGTAGCCTATAGCGCTCACCAGGAAAGCCCCTATCACCCCAGACACGTGTCACCGAGAATCTACAGGTTTGCCTAAAAAGGAAACTGCTAAAGCTGATCGAGAAAAAAAAGTTGACTCACATCCTCACCTCTACCACCTACGCCTTCGTCCAGAATGGCTGCTACGGCGACAGACATTCACAAGGTGGCAATCCTTGGGAAGGATTCCATTCATTGCGGCTTTCACCTCGTTTCTTACATCGTTCGGACTGTGCTTGACACACTACCTTCGTCGACTTATGTCCTCATCACGGACACCAACCTCGCTGACCTGCACCTCGATGCTTTCGCGAAGGAATTTAACGCTGCTCTCTCGAGTATTCCAAATGGGACCTCTGCCGTCCCCAGACTCATAACCCATGCCATCGCCCCGGGGGAGAACTCCAAGAGTAGAGAAGCAAAGGCCGATATAGAAGATCTCCTCCTTCTAAATAAATGCACTAGAGACAGTGTCATACTCGCGCTTGGAGGCGGAGTAATTGGCGATCTTGCTGGATTCGTTGCTGCCACTTTGTACGTTTCATCCAGTGAATGTTTGAGTCATACCTGACAGTCTGTCTAGTATGCGTGGAGTTCGTTATGTTCAAATACCAACCACATTGCTAGCCATGGTCGACTCGAGTGTTGGTGGCAAGACTGCCATCGATACTCCCCATGGAAAGAACATGATCGGCGCCTTCTGGCAGCCTGAGTACATCTTCATAGATGCAGCATTCCTCGAAACCTTGCCTGCCAGGGAGTTTTCCAATGGGATGGCCGAGGTTGTCAAGGTTTGTATTTTCGAACTCGTCTATATTCAGTCTGTGAACCTTCGTCATCTAGACCGCAGCTATCTGGGATGAAACCGAGTTCTCGTCCCTAGAGTCTCGCTCCGCGGAGATATTTGCAGCCATCCAGAGTCCATCTATCGACAATGCAGGACGATCCAAGGAGACGCGTTCTCCATCTCAAGAGCTCCTCCTGTCCGTCATAGTCGGCTCCATCTCTGTCAAAGCCCACATTGTCACCGTCGACCCGCGCGAAACCGGCTTGCGCAATCTGGTTAACTTTGGGCATACCATTGGTCATGCGATAGAGGCCGTTCTAACGCCTACCATCCTTCACGGCGAATGTGTCAGCGTCGGTATGATCCTAGAGGCGGAAATATCCCGACAGATGGGCATCCTCAGCCAAGTCGGCGTTGGACGCCTCACCAGATGCTTGAAAGCGTATAATCTGCCCGTTTCGCTGACGGATCCCAAAATCGCCAACCTTCATGCTGCAAAATCGCTCACCATCGCTCGTCTTCTGGATACCATGAAGATCGACAAGAAAAATACGGGACTCGAGAAGAAGATCGTCATCCTGTCGAAAATCGGAGCTACTTACGAGCAGAAAGCTACTGTCGTCCAGGATTCTATCATAGCCAAGACCTTGGCTGATGCTGTCGAAATCGTTCCAGCCGTCCCGAGTAAGAACCCAGTCAAGATGGCGACGCCTGGCTCGAAGAGCATTTCCAATCGAGCACTTGTCCTCGCTGCTCTTGGGAAAGGGACTTGCAGACTCAAGAATCTCCTCCATTCTGATGATACTCAGGTGATGATGAACGCGCTCATAGAGCTAAAGGTTAGGTCTTGGGTCAAACCGATGTTCAGTACGCTAATGCAATTGTACAGGGTGCCAAATTTGCCTGGGAAGACGGGGGTGAGACTCTTGTAGTCGAAGGTGGAGAGGGCTCTTTGTCCGTTCCCACAAAGGGCAAAGAGCTCTATCTCGGCAACGCAGGAACTGCCGCGCGCTTCCTTACTACAGTTTGCACGCTCGTGCAATCATCTCCCACCGATGACGCCGAAGCCACGGTCATCACCGGCAATGCTCGAATGAAGCAGCGTCCCATCGGTCCTCTAGTCACAGCTCTTCAGGCGAATGGAAGCGACATCGCTTTCCTCGAGTCGCAGGGGTGCCTTCCTCTGTCTATTGCGCCCAATGGGCTTCGCGGCTCCAAAATACAGCTTTCTGCAAACGTTTCCAGCCAATACGTCTCCTCCATTCTTCTATGCGCTCCTTATGCCGCGGAACCCGTGACGCTCGAGCTCATAGGAGGTCAAGTCATCTCCCAGCCGTACATCGATATGACCATCGCCATGATGAGGTCGTTCGGGATCATTGTCGTTCGCCGAACAGACAAGACGACCGGAAAATTTTTGGATATCTACGATATACCCAAAGGAGTCTACGCGAACCCCGCCGAATACGCCATCGAGTCAGATGCGAGCAGTGCTACGTATCCTTTGGCTATCGCGGCCATCACGGGCACCTCTTGCACCATTCAGAATATTGGTTCTTCCTCGTTGCAAGGGGACGCTCGATTTGCGAAGGAGGTGCTAGAACGTATGGGATGTCAAGTGACGCAGACTGCGACGGAGACTACCGTCCAGGGCCCAGCCATTGGGCAACTAAAGGCCGTCGAGGAGATTGATATGGAGGTGATGACCGACGCGTTTTTGACCGCAACGGTCCTTGCTGCTGTTGCTGGAGGAAAGACACGAATCATTGGCATTGCCAATCAGCGAGTGAAAGAGTGCAACAGGATTCGGGCCATGATCGACGAACTTGGTGAGTTCAGCTCAATTAACCAGTGACACTCACTCAACGCTGACATACCGTGCCAGCCAAATTCGGTGTCCAGACCAATGAACTGGACGATGGACTTGAAATCTACGGCAAACCCATAGCTGAGCTCAAACAGGGCGCTAGCGTTCACTGCTACGATGACCATCGAGTCGCTATGGCTTTCAGCGTTCTAGGTTCCATCATCAGCGGCACGATCATTGAGGAAAAGAGATGTGTCGAGAAAACCTGGCCCAACTGGTGGGATGATCTGGAGAACAAGGTTAGTGACCACATTTCTTCCCCTTCAAACAACGGCACCGCTTATACTCTGGTCAGATTGGTCTCCAAGTCAAAGGTGTAGAACTATCCTCGTCCACCGGCAATCACGCATCCGCAAGCGGCTCTCCTCCCGACCTCGAACATTCTGCCTCAGTCGTTCTCATTGGTATGCGCGGTTCAGGGAAGACCTTCATCGGGGACTTGGCCGCGTCCTCGCTCTCTTGGACATGCATCGACGCCGATGTGTACTTCGAAGAGAAGCACCAAATGGGTGTCCGTCAATTCGTGCACGATCATGGTTGGCCGGCATTCCGTGTTGCTGAGTGCAAGATTCTGGAAGAACTCTTCCGAGAGAACTCCACTCGCCACGTCATCAGTCTAGGCGGAGGGATAGTCGAATCCCCTGCTGCCAGAGACCTTCTTATCGAACACGCAAGGACCAAAGGCCCCGTGGTGCACATCATGAGGCCCATCGACGAGGTGGTGAGGTACCTCGGAATCGAGGGCGCCAGACCTGCGTACGGAGAGCCCATTACGGAAGTCTTCAAGCGAAGGACACCTTGGTTCAAAGAGTGCTGCAGTCACGAGTTTGTCAACAACGTCGATGGAATCAGTGGAGACGCTAGCTCGTCTCTGTCGAGGAAGGGTGTGAGGGATGAGGTGGCTAGGTTCTTCAAGCACATCACTGGCCAGCAGCCCAATCTTGCACCGAATCTTGCGCCCGGGAAGCGCTCTTACTTCCTTTCCCTGACCTACCCCGATATCACTCCTGCTTTGACGCACATCGAGGAGTTGACATCCGGAGTCGACGCCTTGGAATTGAGGGTGGACCTGATGAAGGAGCCGAAGGACTTCGATAGGTTCGGTCACCATATCCCGTCATTGTCCTACGTGGCTGAGCAGATCGCCACTCTGCGTCGTGCAACGTCTCTGCCCATCGTTTACACCGTGAGAACCGTCTCGCAGGGTGGGGCTTTCCCCGACTCAGCGATCGATAAGGCTCTAGAGCTACTTCGTCTAGCGCTTCGGCTAGGTATCGAATACCTCGATGTTGAAATCTCACTCCCAGAGGCTGATATCCAGGAGCTCGTCTCCCGCAAAGGGTACTCGCAGATTATCGCTTCCTGGCACGATTGGAGCGGGAAAATGAAGTGGAACGGTGCGACTGTGAAGGAGAAATACGCGATTGCAGATCGTTATGGAGACATCGTCAAAATCGTTGGGAAGGCGAATTCGATTAAGGACAATTTCGAGCTCTTCAACTTTGTCGAGAGGATGAACACTCAGCCAGGAGCAAAACCTTTCCTTGCTATCAATATGGGCGGCGAAGGCCAAATGTCCAGGATCCTTAACACGACGTTCACTCCCGTGTCGCATCCTCTCCAGCCGGCCAAGGCAGCTCCAGGGCAGCTCTCCTTCGCGCAGATTCAAAATGCGCTTCATCTGATTGGTCAACTGCCCGCGCGGCAATTCTACCTCTTCGGCACCCCGATCGCCTACTCCATGTCCCCGTCGATACACAACACCTCGTTCAAGTTACTAGGCTTGCCACACGTTTACGAGCTTCTTGAAACCAAGGAAGTCGGAGAGGAGATCAAAGTCGCTATCACCGCACCTGATTTCGGAGGTGCATCCGTGACGATTCCTCACAAACTGGACATCATCCCTCTGCTCGACAAACTATCTCCAGCTGCTGAGCTCATCGGTGCAGTAAATACCATCGTTCCGATGACTACGGGCGAGGACGGAGCCGGGCGTATACTATACGGAGACAACACGGATTGGTTAGGGATCAGGGCTGCGATCTCTTCGCACATCGCCATTGGCGATATTCACGCGGCACTGGTCATTGGTGGTGGTGGCACTGCTCGTGCGGCTATCTACGCCCTGGAGTCGCTCAAAGCACAAAAAATCTACATCTACAACCGGACGCGTAAGACAGCACAAGAATTGGTGGATACATTCCCCGATGCGAATGTCCAGATCCTGGATAGGCTTGGAGTATGGCCGAGTGGGACTGAACCTCCGAACGTCATCGTGTCGACTGTGCCAGCGTACGTGACTACGACGACGGAGGAGTTGAGGCATCTCCATTTGCCTTCGAGTCTGTTCAATTATCGCAAGGGCCCGTCAGTGGTCGTCGACATGGCGTACAAACCGGCGGACACCCCCCTCCTCACACTAGCTCGTGCTACAGCCAGTAACTGGGTGACGGTCCCCGGACTAGAGGCTCTGCTGGAGCAGGGATTCTGTCAGTTTGCGTTGTGGACTGAGCGGAAATGTCCTCGCAATTATGTCTCGAAGCATGTTTGGGAAAAGTATCTAGATAGCGAGTAGGTGGATATCTTTCGGTACAAAAAATGTAGATGTATATAGATATCAAGTGTAGATTACACAGAGGATGTAAAGGCGCAAGTACAGAGCGGAATGCACGGAATCAAATTTCTTCGGTCCGATCGCGGATAACGCACGTGGTTGTCTTGAAAAAACAGAAATGGAATTCTGAAGGCCATTCGTCGACAACTCCGCTCAGAGTCTTTGCTTCATAGACATTCTGAAGGCAAGAGTCTCTTCAAGATATCCCATTTGTCTCTTTACTTGGCCCATACGAACGCAGAGTCATCATGCACACGGTGCGTCGGCAAGGTAAGTCCACCACGGTCCGGGGGTCCAGAGCAGTCAGTTGATATAAAAATGAAATTCTAGCTCTTCTCGCAAGGGCGATTCGATCAAGGACTCTGGCGGCAAACGTTACCAGAATTGCCTTGACGCGTCCAGTATCTTCAGTGGAAGTCAAACCAGAACCAACGAGCTCAGCGGTCAGTGACGTTCCAATCTGTAGAGCAGGTCTTGACGAAATAACATGTATAGGGACCTCCATTTATTCCACCTCCACCACCACCGGCACCGCGAAATGGATCGAAGTTGAAGACATTTTTCAGTCTCGTCGGGAAAGCCACGCTGGTAACAATTGTCGGAGGGGTTGGAGCTTTCCTTTACATCACGAACAAGGACCGCCATCCCGGTGACCAACTTCCTTTCGACCCAGAAAAAAAGACAATCGTAGTTCTCGGGAGTGGATGGGGTGCAACTAGTCTCCTAAAGTCTCTGGATACAACGGATTACAATGTGGTATGTGCAAGACGCGTTGTTATCATCATATCTGGCTAAACCCGTTGGTTCTGGTCTCAGGTCGTCATCAGTCCCAAGAATTACTTCTTGTTCACACCACTTCTCCCCAGCGTTGCTGTTGGCACTCTGAGTACACGATCAGTCCTCCAGCCTACCCGCTACATTACGCGTCATAAAAAGCGCGCTGTAGCTGTGATAGAAGCGGAGGCACATTCCGTCGACGTAAGCTCATCTCTATGCAACATAGACTACAACTAACTATCATTTTTCATGCTCCCAGCCCATAGCAAAGACCGTCACCGTCTCTGGTCAGTATTCTCAAATATGACGCTCTATCACGTGAACCTCACTACCTATCACAGACGATTCAGAGATCAAAGGAGCCGTCTCCCACTCGACAATCAAATATGATTATCTGGTCTATGCCGTCGGTGCGGAGGTCCAGACATTCGGTATTCCCGGTGTTCAGGAGAAGGCCGTCTTCATGAAGGAATTGCACGACGCGGAGAAGGTGAGCATGATATTGTACGGGTGGGCGAACAGGTGCTGATAACACATGCTTAGATGCAAAAGCGTTTCTTGGATTGTGAGTTCCAATGATGGCTCATTGTTCACCTTGCTAAGTCTTCTATGAAGGCATCGAGTCAGCTGCATTCCCCGGACAATCAGATGAAGAAATCGACCGCCTATTGCACATGGTATGAGTGTTGTAACATCTGCCTTCTTATGGCACCTAACGTATCCCTTCTTATCACAGGTTGTTGTAGGCGGAGGTCCCACCGGCATTGAATTGAGGTACACCTTCTCCATTCCATCTGTACTCGAAATACTGACATCTCACGGCGCTCAGTGGTGAAATCCACGACTTCCTCGAGAAGGACTTGAAATCATGGTATCCAGAACTCGCCAGCAGAATCCGCATCAGTCTCGTCGAAGCCCTTCCCTCTGTCCTTCCCATGTTCAGTAAACAGCTCATCGACTACACGGAGTCCACATTCAAGGAGAGCAAGATCGACATCCTGACCAAGACCATGGTCAAAGAGGTACGTCGATCGCAGGGGTCATGACATAATTTTGCATTTGGACTCACTTTGGCTTGTGCAGGTGAAAGATCAGTCAGTCGTCCTGCAGATGCCTGATAAGAGCATTCAAGAAGTCCCCTGTGGGATGGTCATCTGGGCTGCGGTGAGTGACTCTACCTCTGAAGTCAAGGTCATAAATTCTCACTCGATTTTCTCCGGATATATAGGGCAACAAGGGACGGAAGATCACGCAGGACTTGATGGGCAAATTGCCCTCTGCGCAAACAAACAGACGGGGAATATCTGTCGATGGTCATTCATTTCCCCCAATTATCCTCTCATTTCCTGACCCTTACTTGTACAGACCACCTGAGAATGGACGGCACCGACGGTTCGATCTTCGCCATCGGCGACTGCACCGCCACCTCCTACGCCCCCACAGCCCAAGTCGCCTCGCAACAAGGAGCCTACCTCGCCCGCCTACTTATGCAGATGGCCAAAAAGGAGCAAATCGAGGCCAAGCTGGCTCAAACCACCACCGCCTCGGCCCAAGACAAAGAGGGGCCCGAGGACCTGGAGAAGCAAATGGCGAAGCTCAAGCTGCGCCCATTCCACTACTCGCACCAGGGCTCGCTGGCGTATATCGGATCCGACAAGGCTATCGCGGACTTGCCGTTCTTGAACGGAAACGTACGTTTCGTCTTATCTTGCGGAGCAGTGCCAGCCGGACTAACGTGCAACCGTGCAGATTGCGACCGGAGGAGTGACGACGTTCCTGTTCTGGCGCAGTGCATACCTCAGCACGTTGTTCTCTCTGCGCAATCGTTCTCTCGTCGCGAACGACTGGATCATCACCAAGATCTTCGGCCGGTGAGTCATTATTCGCTAATTCTGGGTATCGCATCTGACGAAGTGATAGTGATGTGAGTCGCGACTGAGCGGAATGGCGATGCTCAACATTCTACTTAGTTCGACATGAACTATATGAAAGCTCTTTCGGAGAATAAAATAGACAATATCTTACTTTCTGGTTTCTTTATTGATATGGTGAAAGCATGGACTGCTACTAGACTTTTAGACAATCTATAGACTGTTTCTCTGGTGCCGGGGTACTGCACTTGTGGATGTAAATATGACAAACGCAATACCTTCGCGCCTCATGTCGTTCCGGGCGGGACTCAGTTGGAAGGGAACACGTCTCTGATAGTCACGGTGTAATGTA
>CEMG01181664.1:0-14966 GCA_001179705.1 Baeospora myosura
TGTTCACACGTCCGCGCACACCTCCTCTTCATCCCTCCCAGCCCAACTGAACCGCCTGGCGGACCACATCGCCTCCCGCTCTCAAGGGTTCCTCGTACCTCCCCCGTCTGCCCCTTCCCCAACGTTCTTCATGGACGAGTATTGTCCTTACCTACTCAACGACGGCTTCTTCGAGGGAAATATTGCGGCACTGGTCGACACAAGGCTAGCCCAAATGCAAAGCATGTCCATCCCGACACTTACATCTCCTATAATATCTCCCCTCCTATACGACAGTCACGACCCTCCCGAACACCCCTACACCCGCGCCGTTTCCGCTTACTCGGCGGTGGTTCAGCTATATGTCCGTGCCGGCCAGCTGGACACAGCCCTCTCCTTATCAACCCGACTGAAGGACGGCTCCCAGCCCTGGTGCCGCTTCGGTTGCACTGTCTTTGAGACTGCCCATCACATCTTCGTCACCTGCCCTCGCTTCACGCACCTACGTTGCGAGGCTGCGAGCCAGCTCAAAATTGACACATCATCCACATTGCTGGCTACGAAAACTCCCCCACAATACCACGACGCCCTCCTATCAATCGCAGGAGATCTGTTTGCTGATGGCGAGATATGGCCTCTGCGAGTCAGTCTCTTTTTCCACGGGGTGCTCCCGCAATTCGTCCACCTCCTCCCGCAGGGCAAACAGCTCACCTCACTTGCACGGGAGCGGCTCCACAGACGTCTGGCGTCAGATTGGCACTGTGCCTGCATTCGACTCACGGGACGCATTTGGGGAGTAGTTCGGCGAGCGTGCAACTCGTTTCAAAGGGGGATAGGGCAAAAGAGAGAAATGGTGCTTCCCGCGCACCTGTCCAACATTGTGCTTGCGTCCTCACCTTCTTCTCGGATTCACGTCAGGAGTGCTTGACATTATCTACCACCCTCCTTATTTCTTGCGCGTCTCTACCTTTTAGTGTTTGATATTTAGTTTCATTTTCCCTCACAACGAGCTGGCGAGGTCGCTATCATAGTTACCTGAGTTACTTATGTAATGTAGTCAGCCGAATTTTATTCTCAATTCTCAATACTTACAAATACTACTAAGCGTAGGCCCGATTGCCGTTATTGCCGACACATCCTGTACTCTTTTCTTCACTCACCTCTGGTCTTGTGGATAAGTATCGGATGGCGACCTGCCACAACGCAGAAGGCTGGAGCCCAGTCTCTCAGCTGCGGGAATTTGACACCACACCGTGTTTCGAGGAAGGAATTATTCTATCAACTCTATATGCTGTCCTCTTTGTTTCGGCTGTTCTCCGAAGCCTCTCAGAGTGCCTTGAGCAGCCAAAACAGAGGTCTAACAAGAGCAGATGGTTGTTGCGCGGGAAATGCGTACGTTAACCATCCTATTTGACGTGCGACAAAGCTCATTAATATTTACTCTTTGCAGTTGAGTCTCATCCTAGCACTCTCCGTCTCCCTCACCAACGCTTTCCTCATTATCTTCGTTTCCAAATCCACCTCCGTGCCAGTCTTCCAATCGTACATCCTTGAGCCTATCTCGCTCATCGGTGCCATCTCATTAACATACTACAATCACACCCGCTCGCGCAACTCGTCCTCCATCCTCCTTGTCTACTGGCCCCTCTACGTCATCGGCCTGGGCATATGGATTCGTACCACTGTTACAAGGGACTTGGAGTCGAACCGCGTCACCCTCGCTCTCAAATGTGCAACTGCAGCTTTGGGGCTCGTATCTTTCGCCCTGGAATGCGTCGGCCCTGAGATCGGGCATGATGCAGATAAGGTGCACCAGGAGAATCCTGTCCTGACTGCTAATATATTCAGTGTTTGGGTGAGGCTCGTACTCTGTCCACATTCGCATTCAGTATAGTTGACCGACAATGGGTAAACCTTACAGTCCTTCGAGTGGATGACACCACTAATGAAAAAAGGCGCCACGCAATACATCGTAGAAGACGACCTCCCCTCCTTGCGCCCCTCCGATGCCTCCGAGGTGATTGGGCGCGAGCTGGAAACCGCTCTTGAGAAACAGTACGTCGTGGTCTATCAAAGCCAACTAAACTCTCAACACCCACGTTACCTTTACAGCACTCTCTGGAAAGCCATATTCGTTGCCTTTGGCCGTCCCTACGCGTACGCTGCCGCGCTCAAGCTTTTCCAGGACTGTCTCGCTTTCCTCCAGCCGCAGCTCCTCCGATGGATTCTTGCCTACATATCTCTATACCAAAACGGCGCCCGGTTGGGATTCGTTAGGGTGGAGGAAAGGAATCCCGATGAGAGGCCCCATCCGTTGCAAGGGTTCTCGATTGCGGTGCTTATGTTCGTAGTGGGGACAACACAGACTGTTGTGTTGAATCAGGTGAGTGGTTTCTACGCCGAAGAAGGACAAGATAATTGACGAGTGATGGTTTTCATTTTAATGCGTGAAGTACTTTCAAACCGCATTCGAGACAGGGTGCGTGCATCTCCACATGTCCTTATATTGAAGTTTCATTCAATTGATGTTCACGTCTTCGTTGTATGTCGCAGAATGCGCATCCGAGCTAGTCTCGTCTCCGTGATCTACCAGAAGGCGCTCGTCCTCTCCAACGATGAGCGAGGCCGCGCAACGGGGGATATCGTTAACTTGATGTCCGTCGACGCGTCGCGGTTGCAGGATTTCTGTCAGTTTGGGTTGATTTCTATCTCGGGGCCATTCCAGGTGCGTTGCCCAGAATACATAAGGACTTACATGGCGTGCTGACGGACTCGGATGTATAATGGTACATATGATAGATCATGCTGGCATTCATATCCCTGTACAACCTCCTTGGGTGGCCGGCGTTCGTCGGGGTGGCTATCATGGTGTTTTCGATTCCGTTGAATACTCGTGCGTTTGCTATCCACCATTTTTTTTTTGCTTGTTTCCGTTCTTGGATGATGCTAAAATCTATCTACATGCAGTAATTGCGCGTACTCTGAAGAAGATGCAAGAAAAGCAGATGAAGAACCGAGATAAGAGGACGAGATTGATGAGCGAACTTTTGGCAAACATTAAGAGGTGCCTATATCAATTCACATTGGAAAAGTGGCTATTAATTGATGTGTATCCCGGGCCCACAGTATCAAGCTCTATGCCTGGGAGTTCGCTTTCATGCGGAAGATTCTCCAGGTGCGGAACGAGGAGGAGCTGAAGATGTTGAAGAAGATTGGGATTGTCACTGTTAGTAGTCGTTTTGCGAGATATCCTCTATGCCACTAGGCCATCGAGCACCTATTGACGCTTTGTTACAGTCGCTGAACATGACGCTATGGAGTGGAATCCCCCTCCTTGTGGCATTCAGTTCCTTCGCCGTAGCCGCGGTCACATCGGACAGACCCTTGACCTCTGACGTTATTTTCCCCGCCATTTCGCTGTTCATGCTTCTCCAGTTCCCTCTAGCAATGGTGAGGCACACCAACCTACCCTCAAGGTTGATGGATACGACTGACGATGGTGTTGATCCCGGACGGTCGTGTAGTTCAGTCAAGTCACCTCAAACATCATCGAAGCGATAGTCTCTCTCAAGCGACTGTCGGATTTCTTGAAAGCCGACGAGCTCCAACAGGATTCGAGGAAAGTTATCGAGCAGTCGAACCTACAGTTGGGCGATGAGGTGAGTCATGTTTATCACATTACATATCTCAGGTACTCATGTCAGCACGTCATGGCAGGTTCTGTCAATCAAGAATGCCGACTTTACTTGGTCGAAGGAAGCCGTTCAGCCTGTGTTGGAGGACATCAATTTGAATGTAAAGAAAGGCGAGCTTGTTGGCGTGTTTGGTAGGGTGGGATGCGGAAAGGTATGATTTTCTCGCACTTCTATCGTCTTCTATATGAGCTCTGCTAAATATACCGACCCATGAAAGACCAGCTTGTTGTCAGCTATCATTGGCGATATGACGCGCCGGGAAGGTGAGCTGACAATCCATGGAAGTGTTGCCTATGCTCCTCAGAATCCATGGTGCGTGACGTTACCTTATTGACGATCGGGAACCTGCATCTCACTGCTTCATTACATCCCAGGATCTTGTCTGCTTCCGTCCGCGAGAATATATTGTTCTCGCACGAATACGATGAGACGTTCTATAATCTCGTAGTCGAAGGTGGGACTCCCTTCTGTCCCCCAGGGGCGCATTGGAGACTGATGCGTTTTTTCCTCTCAGCCTGTGCACTAGGACCGGACCTGGCGTTGCTGCCACAAGGTGATCTGACTGAAGTAGGAGAGAAAGGTGAGTCGATTCCTTCTACTTTTTCATCACTGTTAATCGAAGGGTACACTTAGGTATCACTGTGAGTCTTTTTGCCACTTCACAAGCCCTTGGCACCCGAATGTAACCTCCGGTGATCTTAGATGAGTGGTGGACAACGTGCACGGATTGCTCTGGCTCGCGCTGTGTACGCCAGAGCCGACCTGTGTGTTCTTTCTTCGTTGTAGCCTGCGAACTTCCTGACGATGTTCTTAAATAGCATCCTTCTTGATGACTGTCTCGCAGCGGTAGACAGCCATGTCGCTCGGCACATCTTCAGTCCGTCTTCATGTTCGCCCTCTTCTTCCTCAGGCTGATTTTGTTTCAGATAATGTTATTGGACCCCAGGGGCTACTGGCTACGAAGGCTAGGATTCTTGTCACGAACAGTATCGCCTTCGTGAAGCAGTTTGATCAATTGGCATTCATCCGCCGGGGGATTATACTAGAGAGCGGATCATACGAGTCGTTGATGGCGAACGCCGAAGGCGAGGTGGCGAAACTAATGTAAGTGAAGGCTCCCATTGCTCGCACAAGCATCACAATAACCCTCAATGGTATCTGCAGCCGAGGTCATGGGGCCACTGGCAGCTCCTCTGGATCATCTACGCCATTCATCACCAGTGGCTCAGCCACCCCGGTAGAGGCATTATTTGAAGATAACAAGACTGTCGACAGCAACGGATCTATCTCCGAGAAGCTTCGGCGGGAAAGCTTTGCCAAGGCTGTAATAGCAAAGCCAGCCAAAACGAGATCAGAGGTGGACACTGGACTGAGCAAAGAACATTCAGAGAAGGGCCAAGTCAAGAAGCAGGTTTACGCAGAGTATATACGTGCTGCGTCCAAGACCGGGTTCGTGTTGTTCTTGTTGGCGATCGTGGGCCAGCAGGGTGTCAATGTGTTGGCGAATTTCGCATTGCGAAACTGGGGAGAACATAATCGGGAGACTGGGCGTAACAGTGATGTGTTCAAGTACCTTCTGATCTACGGGGTCCTTTCGCTATCCTCTACACTACTTGGAGGGGCATCCTCCATCATCATGTGGGTTCTGTGCTCCTTACGCAGCGCGCGTCGTCTTCACGATCAAGTACGTTCAATGCTCCTGCGTTTCGGTGCTACATGGATGCTGACGTTGGTCCTCCTTCTAGATGCTGGATTCTCTCATGCGCGCCCCTCTGAGTTTCTTCGAGCTCACTCCCACTGGACGGTGAGTTTCATTCAGACCATCGCCTCTCTTGAACCTTCTGATCGATCGATGCTAGTGTTTTGAATTTGTTCTCTCGTGATACCTATGTTGTTGATCAAATCCTCGCGCGAGTGATTTCTAACTTCTGCCGAACCTCCGCTGTGTGTCTCTTCATTGTTGTCGTCATTGGGTCGAGTTTCCCCCTCTTCCTATTGTCTGTCATTCCATTAGGATGGTTCTACCTCCAAGTGATGAAGTAAGTCTTCCCTTGTTGTATTCTTTGCGGTGTTCAAGGTCTTATGATGTCTCCATAGATACTACCTCGCCACTTCCCGGGAGCTCAAACGTCTGGATGCAGTCTCTCGATCACCAATTTTTGCTTGGTTCTCGGAGTCACTCGCTGGACTTTCTACCATTCGCGCGTTCAATCAGCAATCCATCTTCATTGCGACTAATCAGCGTCGCGTCGATCGTAATCAGATTTGCTACCTATCCAGCATATCTGTCAATCGGTGGCTGTCCGTCAGACTAGAATTCGTCGGAGCGACAATCATTCTAATTGTAGCGACCTTGGCCATGGTCGCACTCATGACGCCAGCTGGCGTTGACGCAGGATTGGTTGGTCTCGTACTATCGTATGCGTTGAATGCAACATCGTCTCTTGTAAGTTCTTTCTACCTTGACTCCTGATCCTCGCTGACCCATGGAGTCAGAACTGGGTTGTACGATCGGCCAGTGAGGTTGAGCAAAATATCGTCAGTGTAGAACGTATACTGCATCAGATCGAAGTACCCCCCGAGGCCCCTCAGGAGATCCCAGAAAAGAAGCCTGCGGAGCCATGGCCTTCTCACGGAGAAATCGAATTCAGGTCGGTGTAGCTCATTCAACGAAGAGACTCATGCTCACGTTTTCTGCAGGCAGTACTCCACGAGATATCGGCCAGAATTAGACCCTGTTTTGAGAGACATCTCCTTGACCATCGTGCGTTGTATTGTGAGATAACTGAAAGTTCTTATTGATTGATTCCTCTACATAGAAACCAAAAGAGAAAATTGGCGTATGTGGAAGAACTGGAGCAGGGAAATCCTCTGTTAGTACTAGTGTCACCCATGACAGTGGTTCGGTTGCTGACAATCAATTATAGCTGCTGTTGGCTCTTTTCCGGATTATTGAGGCAACCGAAGGTTCAATACTCATTGACTCTGTTGACATCTCTAAAATTGGTCTTCATGACCGTGCGTTCCTGCCTTTCATCATATTCATATTTTTACCTGACAGATGCTTTCTCGTAGTGCGTGCTGCCATCTCCATTGTACCTCAATCACCCGACTTGTTCGAAGGAACACTTAGAGAGAACATAGACCCGGTTGGCGAGCACTCCGACCCTGACATTTGGGCTTCCCTTGCGCAGGTAGGCAGACTTTCGTGTTGTGTCTACTATTCGAGGATCTTAAGCATCTTTCTTCAGGCTCACTTAAAGGAATACGTTGAGAGCCTTCCGGAGGGTCTAGACGCCCCTGTTCGAGAGGGTGGGCAATCACTCTCCTCCGGTCAAAGACAGCTACTGTGCTTTGCCAGAGCACTTCTACGGAAGGTATGCGCATCTTTTAAAGCGCTATGAAACTATGACTGAGGATCATGTCTGTGCAGTCAAAGGTTCTTGTCCTCGACGAAGGTTAGCTTGACGGAAATAATCTTGCAAAAGGGGCGGTTTGAAGACTGATATATGATACTGACAGCTACGTCGGCTGTTGACTTGGATACGGACAAAGCGATACAAGAAATCATCCGCGGACCGGCCTTCACAGATGTGACAATGCTGACTATCGCGTGAGTCTTGAGGCTTGCATACCTCGCTGTTGATCCATCTCAGTGATGTGTACATTCTTTTAGACACCGACTCAACACTATCATCGAGTCTGATCGAGTCCTCGTTATGGATGCCGGCAAGGTAGGAGGCTATGACAGTTTTAACCCCTTCGGCTGATCGACGGAATCTACAGATGGCCGAGTTTGACACACCCCAAAACCTCTTGAAGAACAAGGAATCGATTTTCTATTCATTGGTGAATGAAGCAGGATTAGTTGCCTCGTAGAATACTTTGAGATAGGTATACGTAGACACGATGATCTAAGGTCGCCAAGCCTGAGTCTGAACCCCAAAAGTTGTGTACAATTATGGACACCAAATGCAGTTTTGTTTAGCCGACCGAACGATGTCGGCTGCGCACGATGACGCTCCACATTGAAAGAATTTTCGAACCCGTCCCAGCTCCCTTTCCCGACCGTCATTGGCAACGATGGCCACACCTACTAACGAGCCTGCCTCTCTCTCCTTTCCAAAGGAGCACGACTATGCCCCTCATCCCGAAGTAACACCAAATATCATTGGGACACCTCACTCTGACGCCGACACCGACACCACTGCTACCAACAGTTCCGACGAGTTCGACTGGGAGGCCGATGAAGAGGCCAAGGATGCCAATGATTTGGCGGGGAAGGTCAAGGCGAAGCGGGGGAGGGCAGTATACCTTGCCTGTATGAAGCTGTCTAGGACAGTCCGGACGCTTCTCGTCGGGGCACTTGGGGCAGGCGTGCTCATCACACCTCTCATCGTCGTTCAGCTTCGGTTCCATGACAACGCCGCTCGTTCGCAGGTCCATGTATGGTCTATGTGGCTGTCAATTATTTGGGCTACTGGCTGCGTCACTTATCTGCTTGTCGATCTTCTCCCGCACTTGATCCTTTCCCTGGTGGTGCTCTTCGGTGGACATGTTGAGCGACAGAAAACTCAGGTTGAAGTACGTTTTATTTCCATCTCACGCTGCAGCAGATCGCTGATCGTATCGTCCGTAGTTGGCACTCGCAGTATCTGCATGGGTGAAACTGGTCTTGGACGTATCATGGGCGTGGATCAGTTTGTCCATCATCCGTGCTGTATATAACCCGCCAGGCTCATATTGGACCACCATCAACCGCGTCATACAAGTCGGTTGCACCCCTATACCATGAATGTCTAGGCTGATCTTACCCCAGGCACTTTTCGCTGCAAGCATTATCCTCCTAGTCGAAAAACTTTTCCTTCAATTCGTCGCCATCAACTTTCATCAAAAGGCCCTCGCAGACCGCCTGGCAGAGAATCGTCTCGGGCTCAAAGCGTTGGATCTCCTTTCGAATACGCGACCAACTACGGTCAGACGAACATTTTACGGCGGAAAGCGTGGGCACAAGAGCCCTGGTAGTTCTGCGTCTCTCAGTGGCATGAAAACGAGCAATGATTCATCTCCTGTGCATGAAAAGGACGAGACTACGCCTATGACCAAGCCAAAAAAGAACACCAGACATGCGGATAGAGAGCGAAAGAAAAAGAAGAAGCCCATGGCAAGCGTCATTATTGATCAAGTGGGTCGTCACTCTACAAGCTTGTCTCCATCTTAATTGACACCATGTTTCTTCAAGCTTGGTGGGGCCATAGGACAGATCACTCTAAAGGACTCGAAATTGAATCGGGCGGGCGATTATGGCAGTTTACATTCTGCAAGGCAATTGGCTCGCCGCCTATTTGGTACTCTCAGCAACGTTCACCCTCCACGGCAGCATCTTCTTGTTGAAGGTAGTGACCCACAACTTCGCCTTTCACACTTTTCTGATCTCCTAGCAGACTTTGAACCCTACTTTAGTACCACTGCCGAAGCTGTAAGTTGCAGCACAGTCCCTCGAAGCAACCATTGATAAGGCCTTTGTAGCATGAAGCTTTCCACTTGTTCGACAAGGATGGAAACGGCGACATCAGCAAGAAAGAAATGCGCGAAGCCGTACAGAGGATATATCGAGAGCGCAAATCTTTGGTCGCTAGCTTGAAGGTCAGTAAAAGCCGTCGTGTGATTCATTGCGAGGGGTTGACATCCAATGTTTCAGGATGCTGGTTCGGCCGTTGCAAAGCTTGACGCAGTGCTGCTCGCTGTCGCGCTTGTTGCAATCATCTTTATCTGCCTGCTTATCTTCAACAGGGACAACACTCTCGCTTCTCTTGTTCCGCTGGCCACTATCATCCTCGGGTTCTCATTCATCTTCGGTAATTCAGCGCAGACTCTTTTCGAATCGGTAGGCACTCCAGCGACATTGTTATATTCTCCGCGTTCTCATGCATAGGTTCTTCTTAGCTGATTTTCATCTTCTCCACTCATGTGTACGATGTTGGTGATCTGGTCATGATTGACGACCAAGTGAGTGCCACGTCTGCATATCGGACGTCCTTTTCATGATCCCGTCCAACAGCCTCTCTTTGTACGCGAATTTGGGCTTTTCTCGACGACATTCCGCCGAGTTGATGGTCAGGAGATCATTGCACCCAATGCTCTTCTGGCTAGCTCCAAACTTGTGCACAACGTGAGACGTAGCAGCTCAATGTAAGGAGCATTCATTTGTATGTCAACAATCATTGAGCTGATGTTTGCCTGTTCTCTAGGTGGGAAACGACTAACCTGATGGTTGCTTATAATACCCCGTTGGAAATCATCGAAGAGCTCCGAAGCCGAATCAGCGCCTATGTTGCTGAGAATAACCGAGAATGGTCAGGTTTTGGTCTCAATATTGACAAAATGGAGTATCAAAATGCCATTCATCTTATTGTCGCTATGGAACGTATGTTGTGTTCTCCCATAACTGATGAAGAACTCAAGCACTCAATAATTCATCTCCTCACCCAGATCGTGCTAACTGGCAAGACTGGGGTGGACGATGGGCCAGACGCACAGCGTTCATGCGGAATCTCCGTACCGCACTCGAAGAGCTCGACATCCGGTACACCATGCCTGTTCAACCCGTCCTCCTCCCCAATGCCCCTCAGGCTCTTCCCAACTCGCCGTTTAGGATGCAGCATCCTCCGGCCCCGCGGGGTGGGTATCAGGCTAGCCGGGAGCAGCTGGGCAATGCCGGATCGTTCCAGGGAAGCGAGCATTTGCGTGCGCCAGGTAGGTCATTCCGGGTGGAAGGCACAGACACTTTTAGAATACGTTAGCGAATCTGGATCTTCATTTAGAGAATACATACTTAGAGACATCGGACCCTCTGTAGGGCTGGAGGGATCAAAGTTCATACGCTAGCTAAACCGAATTTGATAAATCTCAGTGGTAATGTCGAGGGGAAGAGGGAATATCGATGACACTAAACCTTCCAGTGGCTGCCTCTGGATTAACGTCGGGATACCGCATCTAGTTTCAGAGGGGTGCGTTCAAGGTTACTCGGTCAGCGCCACTTACACCCCTTGTAAGGTTGAATTTCTTTCTACGATCAACAGCCTAGTTTCTGTAGTGGAATAGACTCAAGGGCGTGGGAAGCCGACGTACTTATTACCGACTTCGGTTCTCCCGCCGCCCACAAATGTCGGGATCTCGAATGCTCGCTCGCTCATTGGCAGTCAACGCTACTAAACGCAAGACGGTACACCGCATATCATACATCCTGCACCTACATCAATCATCTAGTCGTGGCAGCTTGTCCCCGACGATGTGCTCTCCCAATGCTACATTTTTAAACAGCTCGTACGCCCGGTCAAGGTCATCGTTCACGATGACCATATCATGCACATTGTCCTCCTTCGCGTACTCGATCTCCTTGAGCGCCGTCGCTAGCCTCTTCTGTACAAACGCCTCCGTCTCAGTCCCTCTTCCCTGCAAGCGCTGGCGCAGTGCGGCCATAGAGGGCGGAGAGATGAAGAGATAAATAGGCTGCAAATCGCTTGCTTTTATTTGGCGGACGCCCTAGGTGGTTTAGGGTTCGAGGGAGGAGACCGGGCACGGACGATAGAAACGTACCTGCGCCTCGATGTCTAGAATACAGCGTTTTCCCTCCTGCTGGAACTTGCGCACGGCCTGGAAGCTCGTGCCATAGTAGTTACCCGAGAACTCTGCGTACTCGATGAAGGCGCCTTCTTGGATAAGATCCTTGAACTTTTGGGTAGAGACGAAGAAGTAATGACTGCCCTCGACCTCGCCGGGTCGGGGGTTCCTTGTAGTGTCTAATGATCGATAGCCATGGGGTCAAGAGAGCTCGAAGGGGTGAAGGGCGTCTTACGCGAGACACTGAAGCCAAACTTGTCTGGGAACTCGGCAAAGAGACGCTTCAGGAGGGTGCTCTTGCCTACGCCAGATGGACCTGACAGAACGAGAGGGCGGAGGAAATTGGCGGCGGCCATGGAGACGAACAAACGTGGAAGCAAAAAAGGATATAGTGTGACAGGTCACAGGCAGGTGGTCACAGAAAACAACTCCGCCCTCCCTATCCCTGATTCCTCCCCTTAGCCTAATTCTTTCTCTCGCCTGCTCTGCAGTTGCTGGTCCAGTGCTGGCTTTCATTCTGCCTCTCTTTCCATAACCCTTGTTCCTCTGACACGCCCTCTTACGACCAGTCATGGGTGCGGTCTGCTGTAGGCCCACAGTCAGTCAACTCAGCTGTATCGTTTTTGCTTTGTGCTGATCAGAAACTGTGTCTTCAGCCGGTGGATTTCGATGGCGACGTCAACCTCTTTCACTTTGTGCTTCTGCGGTGTGTAGGCAAGGGCGCTTTCGGCAAGGTCGATACTACTCCTAGCTGCCTTATTTTCGCCACACTCATACTGTGTCTAGGTCCGAGTGGTCCAGCACAAGCAGACGAGGGAATTGTACGCTCTCAAGTACATCAACAAGGCGAAGTGCGTCAAAATGAAGGCAGTCCCAAATGTCATACAGGAGCGACGGCTGCTCGAGGAGGTGCGTCTCGTCTCGACTCCATCCCACAACCCGACCCCCATACCAACATATCCTCTCCTTGTGCCCTAGATCGACCACCCTTATATCGTCAATCTACGATACGCCTTTCAAGACGACGAGAACTGCTTCTTCGTCCTCGACCTCATGCTCGGCGGAGACTTGCGCTGTGAGTCGTCGCATTTGTGCCTATGAATCCTTGGCGGCAAACGCGTGGAGCGGGAACTAACGTTGCCATCATGCAGTCCATCTCGAGCGGTTAGGGTCCATGCCAGAAGAGGTTGTCCGATTTTATGTCGCTCAGCTGTCTTCAGGGCTTGCGTACCTACATGATAATAATATCATGCACCGGTAAGCCAAACTTTCATCTCAACTCCGGCTTTCCCGGTGTCATGGTCCTCCCCGCCACCATTCCTCTTTCTTTTCATCTCTTATGTCTTTCTCTCCTCGCATATTCACATCGTCGTACTCTAGTGACATCAAACCCGACAACATTCTCCTCGACGAGCGGGGAAACGCCCACCTCACCGATTTCAACATCGCTGTCCACTTTGGCGAACGCCGGCTCACTGGCGTCGCGGGATCAATGGCCTACATGGCTCCTGAGTACGTCTTTCTTGATTGCCCATCATTGATCCTTCAGTGTACTGATCGCCTGCCTGGTCTATCTTTCATTCCTTCCCATCTTCCTTTTGCTAATCACCGTCGCTCGCACTTTCACTTTCTCGCCTCATAGGATCCTCGCTAAAAGGGGATACACCTCGCACATTGACTGGTGGTCGCTCGGTGTTTGCGCCTACGAACTGATATTCGGGCGGCGGCCCTTCCGTGGACGGACGAACAGCGATCTGACCTATAGCATCTCAAAGGATCCACTGAAGTGGCCGGAGGATGCGGATAAGAAGTGTTCGCGGAATGGGATGCTGGTTGTTAAGGGGGTGAGTCTTGTGTTTTGTTGATGAGCGTTTGAGCGTTTGATTCGCGGTCGTCGGAGCGGATGGCGCGGGGTCGTATGTTAGCGCGGAGGCTACATACTTTAGACTGTGTGGGGTTGTATGGGTGCATGCATGATGATTGATGCACTGATCTTGAGCTCATGCGGTGCTCTTGCTAAATTTGTGCTGAGCTTATACTGACGATTTGATGGCCACTTCGTTTATTCTTAGTTGCTGGAGCGGGATCCCTCAAGACGATTCGGGTGCAAACCAAACGGCGAGGGGTATCATGAACTACAACGACATGCATGGTTTAAGACGCTTGATTGGGAGACATTGGAGTCGAAGGAGCAGCAGCCGCCTTTTGTGCCGGACGTACGTTTCATTCTGTGATCCCCTCGTTCGTCAAGTTCGCCAGCTCATCAATCCTTTTGTCTTTCCCTTTTTCGTCTCTCTTGTTCTTTGGGATCATCGTGTTTGTTTGTGTGGCGTTTGGTGTTTTGCCGGCGCTTTTCGACTGACAGGCCAAAAAAGCAAACTTTGATGCCTCGCATGAGCTGGAGGAGCTGCTGCTGGAAGATAACCCTCTGAAGGCAAAGGCTCGGAAGGCGAACCAGGACAATTTTAGTCCTGAGATGAAGCAGATGGAGGAACAGTACGTCTCTTGTACCCGCGATGGGCGCTCGTTTCAGTCGCTGAACACGACCTTTCTTTCCCTCGCAGGTTCACTTCGTATGATTTCAAGAAGATGCAGCGCCGGTCGTACTACCCGCACAACCAGCAGCTCATATCCACCGCGACGGCCACTTCATCGGGGATGGCGAGCTCGCGGCCCGCGACACCGGCGGACCAGCTGAGGGCGGATAACGGGGACCGGGTAACGATACATACGTTGAACGGGACTGCGAACGGGCATGGGGCGTCGATGGAGATACAGGGCGCGGAGACACTGGGGAGACCGGAAATTATGACAGAGAAGGATTATTGAGACCAGACATGCATCTGTGCGTTTTCTTGCTCGTGCTGTCACAACGTCGCAAGGCTGATGAGGCTTCTATACTTCCCTGCCTTAGGACCTTCTCACTGTATCGTGCGACGTGCATACCACGTACATATGCTTTTTTCTCCCCTTCGGTTCTTTTTTCTTTCTCTTGTTATTTCGGTCACCGGATACAGATACACACATACCATGGATTAACACTCTATCTTTCGCACTTTGCATGCATTATCTCACCTTATCTTCCACCTTTCCCCCCGATAATTTAGGGCGTACGACGGGTTGCGCGTTGGCAGTTTGCGCACACATGGAGTTGCAGTGCTGCGCATTTGCAGACGAGGTGCCGGGGTTGACGTTGCTGGAGTTGCTTATTCCTACTTTCTTTTACTTGTCGTTTATTGTTGAGCTGTACATCACCCAAGTTACCCTTTTTGCTTTGTCTTCACTTCACTTTGTTTCGATTGGCGTACTTATGGGTTTTTTCTTTCCATTATGATCCCTCTTCCCCCCTCTCCCTCTACCCTCGTTTCTATAGCCTTCCGAAGTACATGTAATTTCATCTTAATTACCTCCTTGGCACCGGCTTCGATGGCCGGTTGGTTGTCGATTTGGGTTTGGGGCCGGTCGGTTGGGCTACATATGACTCACGAGTGTATTAGACGCCTTCAATTAGTGTGACCAGTACTCGCTGTTGTCCATAGCGCAGCTATTACGCAAAACATGCCATCTCTTCCCGCAGAACTCTGAACATCACATGCAGAAAGTCATACTTAAGTCACAGCGAGGGTATTGTTCAACGTTGGTAATAGTGAAAAACATCCTGCCTACCGA